>JAVTVY010022512.1:0-96671 GCA_036873755.1 Hanleya hanleyi | reverse complement strand
ACAGGACTATCTTCTGGTCGTCCTTCAGATTTATTCTTCTTGGCTCTCTATATTTAGGTCCCTTCATCAGGAGTAATTTCAGATCCTTATCACTCACCACATCAAGGTCACCAGTCACAATATGTTTGCATGGTGTTTAGATAAAGTTCGACGATTCACAATCACAACTATAGCTTCCTGACGTGTATAAGTTCCAGTCAAACTCCTGGACAGCATTGGAGTAATTGAATATTTTGGTGGCTATAGATTTAGTGTACTTATATGAAATGCAAGAAGGTTCTGTGAACTTAAAATAGTTTGGTACAGCGTTGCGTACCTCTGGATCATTCAGGATTCGAGGTAAATTAATGATGTCCAGTCCTTTATCTAAGTAGTTGAGTTTCAAGAAAAGCCGATCTTGAGAGGTTTCGATTATGTTCACTGGAGGATACAACCGAAAATACGCTATATCTTGACATACTTTAATGATTTTTGATGGTATTATATTTCCTGAAGACGCAGATTGTTGTATATCTCTGGCTATTTGATCTAAAGCTCTCAGAGGTAACGCATACATAACTGTACGTAAGCTATGTATACTATTGGGTGTGTTAATTAAACCCACTAAGTAATTTAAAGTGATATGATCGTGAATCATCGAACTATTAAACTTTCGCCAACCATGGCTGCGATGTCTCCGTTGATGGGGTTTAAATAGTTGGGTAATGTTGCATATATTTGAACGGCGGTTTGTAGCATTGCCGAACCCACTGACATTATCATTTAAACCAAACGGAAACACTGACCCAAGTTCTAGCATCCAGAACAATTCCCGCTCTCGGATTTTTCTCTCAAATCCAAAAGGGGAATCCTTAGTAGATGGATAGACGACGTCTATGACCTGAATACTAAAGTTATCCCAGCCGTGGTCAGGTCCAGAAAAATGCCTACCTATAAGCAATTGCTTTTTCCTAACGGATTTTCTGTGACCGTTCACCCTAAGATGGAGTCTTTGGGTGGTCTTGCCAACATACTGTTGACCACACTTCTTACAGGAAACTAAATAAATACAGTTTGTAGTAGAACAACTCAGATCAACATACGAGTTAACAGAATATGAGTTACCAGTTAACGTGGAACTAAATGAAGCTGAAGTATTAAAGAGTGGGCACGTGAGACATCCACGATGTCCACACTTAGAAATTTTGAAATTTTGACCGAGACAGGCAAGAAATTAAAGCGACAAAAATGGCACCAAATGGTATTCCAAATAAAATGGCGGCCAACACGAGTCGATAAGCAGAGCCATTCGATTGTATGTATTGATGCGATAACCTTAGCTAACCCTTATGCATAAGCATGTAGTTATAAAAACACCATCTTAGCAATTTCTCGACTATCAAAACTGAAGGTACTCAGCATCTGCCAAGCCTGGGCAAATTGCAAAACCTGAGCTATCGCCTATGAATTTCTGATTAACACAGCGCCCGTACATTTCGCAAGAACAGGCATGGTAGGCACACTTCTTCCGATTGCGATACAATATTCACGTATTCTAATATCTTCATAATGTTTGGGACCGATATGTTCCTTGGCAACAATTACGACACTGTATAGGTGCAAAGTCCCACTAGAGGTGTTTTGTTTCGAATGATGTCGTTAATTCCTCTTGCCAGTATTGTACGTGTCCAGTAAAAACTATTTATTCGATGAGTCTTTCAGACCCCAACGACCGCTCTACCAAGAAGCCTTGTCGAGATCAACGTCTCTTCTTTCCATCTTCAAGTCAATGATTGTCGCGAAGCTATTATTTCATGCACCCAAGTCTGTACACAGTCATGAAAACCTAAAACTTATATTAGAGACCGGTGTGATGGCTAGAATGTTTTGGGGATTAGTATTCATTGCATGTAGTAATGCATATTCTCTTCATTACGGGATTGCAACTAAGGACGGACACTAATCTCTAATGTGACTAAAAATGTCCTAGCCAGGTTAGACGATAGGAGTGACACTAACAGCCATCGGACATTCTTAGTCTCCACACCGGCATTTGCTGTACTCCTGAGCATTAGCTGTATAGAGTAGAATAATGCTGGAATACGGACGTTTTCGGATGATTCTGTACTTACAGCGCTCATTTTCCTCCGAGGAATGGAAGAGGTCAGCTGGGTTACGAAACTGCCGTCAGTAAAATTATCGATCATTATGATTGGATACGGGTACTATGAGTGTTTGTCATTGTGATAAGAATACTAAGATCCAGTTTATTCTGTAGTGGATCAACATATCATTTTTGTTAGTAAGCCGGCATCTTTTTGCAATAAGTTTAACAAGTAAATATAGAGTATGATCTAGAATCATTAATTTGCTATGTCTGTAGGTATATTCGTTCTCTAAACTTTCTCTTGTCGCTATACGATAATATCGATATTGAAAAGGAAACATGCTCAAACACACAAGTTTGCCCGCAGTGATGATCATGGTATACACCAGTATTGCTACAAAGTGCAGGTTGACATATAACAGGCTCTTGAAAGATGGAAATGATCAACACTTGCCAAGTATGTCAGTACGGCTTCTGGAACTAAAAGTATATCGAAGCAACGCGTCCTTTCATGAGACGGCAGTAGCTTATTAATATGGACACCATCTTCTATCATTACATGTGCACATGTATTTAATTAGTGATGCACATTCTCTCCATTAGGACCAGGATTGGATGTTCCGAGAAGCACACAGTTTCATGCAAGCCTGATGCAAATGGATATGTTTCATTGCTGGGAGCAATTCTGGACACCTACTATAATAGCAGTATAGCATTAGTCGCTTCACAGCAATGATGATGACACCGACCTCTGTCAATATGGGCAAATATTTAGGATCGCAAGAAAGCCTTATCAGTATCAAATGAACGTTTTGTGACTGATTAATGAATAGTTGAATTATCATCTCATAAATATTAATGCATCTACACACATATATATGAAGAACAATTATATTGATCTACTGTATCGTGAGATTTAAACAAAATGGATGGCTTCAAGTGGAACACAATAACAATATGTATATAGAGTTCCAGACCAAGCCATCTCGCTGTTATTCTGTATGGTCCCACGCAGAAAACGGCCATATTTATTGTAGATCAGAACAAATAGAACCAAGGATCACCAAACCTCGTCAAACTTTCCATGCGGAACCATGGCTTTCAAGGGGATTAATATATTAAGCAGAAGAGCTATACAATATATCATTAACTGTGATACCAGTTTGTTCTCACGTTTTCCTTTCCCTATGCTTAGCCTATGATAATACGAACACCAGTCATGTATATGTCATAGACCGTTTGCTGCTACACCTGGCTGAATCCAACTAAACCGTTAAGCTTAAATAATGGTTAAATCTGGAATATCGAAATAATAACACTCGTTGATAGAGTGCGATTTCTCATAAATAATTCGTTAATATATACATTAAATACAGTACCATGGTTTCTCAGATGAGATTGGACACTCATTCACGGGCCACTCTCCGTTGGAAGGTACACCTATTGGATCAGCCTTGATTCTTGGCTTATTCTTGAGAAAAATTATACAGTGTCTTCAGGAATATCCTTTTCTGATAAATGCATAATAATCTCTTTCAGTTATTTGGCATATATTTGGAAAGAGTCTAAAATATTATATCAGTTTATATTTGAAGGATTATTCCCATTCAATGTGGGTGATCATCGTTGCTAATAAACACTGTACCTGAGCCACAGCTTGAACAGGACTCTAAGACGAGTGCGTGATTCCCTGGTATTTGAATGCGTGTTGTGGTCTTTTAATATATGTAATCCTAGAGGATATTGCGGTCTTGCTTCCTGAACCAGGAAGCTTGCCTAAGGGGAGCGTCCTATGGTCCAGATGGAATCGCTGATCGTCATGACAATGTGCCCATTCGTTTCCTCAATGACATTGTTCAACGTTATCTCTATATGTATATTGCATCCTGTAATCTGCCAGTTACAACATACTGCTTACGGAACTTCGGAATATAACTGACCGTAGTCCGTATTCAGCTATCGTCGATGGAGGGATAATTTTCGTCTATGACGAGGCTTGCTCTGGATAAAGAAGTCAGCGCCCAATGGTGTTGGAAACATTGTTTACAGCTATAAAACCGGGTAAGATCTACCAGAGGGCGGTGCATGATGGGCTGGATTAGTCCCAGCTTCCTATGACCCTTCACGCCAGACGACGGATATGTTTTGAGAGATTGCCTGGCTAGGGTCAGAGTTTTCTCCCATACAAAAAAAACGCAAATTGGGAGCGACCAAGGGGTCGCGCTATCTTGTCCCAGTAAAAATTATTTTTTAAATATATTCGGCCGTTCCACAACATTTAACTCATATAAATTTATTAATAAATAATTTCCCTTCGTTGTCAGCCCAAATTTAACAAGATCTACTTCGTTCTTCGTCTATTGCAGTATCACCAAATTTACTTTAATTTCATTTGCTTCAACGAAACCAGAACTGTCCCAGTTTTTCGTTTGGAATGAGGTAGAAGTTAAAAGCGCTAAAACTTGTAAAGAATGTGATGGATCTTGTTAAATTTGGCTGACAATGAAGGGAAATTATTTGTTAATACATATATGTGAGTTAAGTGTTGTAGAACCGTCGAATATATTTAAAAAATTATTTTTACTGGGATGAGGTAGCGCGACCCCGTGGTCGCTCCAATTTTGCGTGTTTGGTATGAGAGAGAATTCTGACCTTAGCCAGACAATCGGTCAGAAATTATCCGTTGTCTGGCGTGAAGGGAATAGGAAGATCGGACTAGGCTGCGACATGGACTTGATTGTTTAACTACGCTGAAATGAGAACTTGTTTGTGCTATAATGCACTCGAATGGCCCCTCAATGCATGACACAATAAATCAGAAATAAAATGGTCTGGACCTATACGTGATAATCCATTCCACGCACAGAAAAAACCCAGATTTATTGTAGATCATTACAAATACAGGCAGTGGTTATAAGAACCTTCCATCTGGAACCATGGCTAGAAAAGTGATCTAGCATATATCAAACTGCAGAGGTAAATATACCATAAACTCTGATCTCACTATGCGGTTAATGCTTTCAAGTTTGCTTTGTACATACATATATGTATTACATGAGTCATGTATGTCATGTGACTGTTTGCTTCATTAATTCATTGAGTCCAAATGATGAGCTGAAGTCCGGAATATCGAAAAATCACACTCGTTGATAGAATGCGCTGTTCCAGAAATATCCAGTTCCTATCTAAATTATGCAGGGCCACGGTATCTCAAATCAGACTAAATCCCATGCACGCTCTCACGTGGAGCGAATGGCTTCCTTGTTATTTAAGGTCGATGCTGCCAGTTGTAGCGAATTATACGGTGTCGTGAAGATGTGAAAGCATTCAATGTCTTAATTCATTGCTCGGTTCATGGTGCAAAGTCTATTGATCCCTACACTTCTTCTGAGAAATCAATATGAAAATCTTTCAGTGTAATATTTGGTGGAACTGTAAAACTATCTGTAATGATACATTTGATTGATTGTTCTCGTTATACGTCAGTGATCATTGTGTTTAATACACAGTTGCAATTTGGTCCCAGGCAGATGGTACTGAACAAGTCTCGGGATTGGTTACTTGATCTTCTGGTATTCGGGTGCGTGTTGTAGTCCATTCTAATATATGTAATCCCAGTAGATATTGCAGTCAACTTCCTCATACAGGGAGAATGACTAACGTTCGATTGTCCAGATAGAATCACTGATCCTCGTGGCTATGTGTCCATTAGTTTCCCCAATAAAATTGTTGAACGTTGCCTCCAAATGTCCGTCGCATTCCGTAATCTGTCAGTTACAGCATAGAGAGCTCATTATCTCAACATGCATCATTCATTCAGTGTGTGAGTGAGTGATACTTGTAACAGAAAACTCCAGAATGTACGTGTCACAACGAATAGTCACTAGGTAGTCATCGTCCATGTAAAGAAAGTTCCCTCCCGATGACGTAGTTTCTCTTGATATAGCAGTCAGCACCCATATCTTTTGACGTCAACGACTAGGGACCGGGAAATATTTGCCAAGAGAAGGTGCAAACTTGGGAGGGGCATGGACTTCTTTAACAAGGCCGAAGCGGGAACACAACGCAGACATGGCGTTTGTAGAAAACTTCAATATTACAAGTTCATTGGCCGAAAAAGGAGAATCTAGACACTTTGTAGAAATGTATATTTTCGTACAGCCCATAGCCCTGGATTAAACGAAATTGGACCCAAGTTATGAAATATGCGTATTGTTTTATCAGCATACGATAGATATCGCCAAATTTGAGCTGAGAGCTTAGTAGTGGCTTAGCCCTCTTTTACAAGTTTCTGTAATAATGTCTGGTGACCCTGATTAAAATCGTCGTTAAGTGCCACTCGGCGATATAAGCGCACGCCATATGCAGCTCCCACTGGAATATTGCAATTCAGAAAGGGATAGTATACGTTGTCGATATTGTAATCGTCGTGAAGTCGACAACAGAGAAAGCCCGCTTCATTTTATAGAGATATGGTTCTAAATATGAAGTGTAATTCGGTAAATCTCTGGTTTCCTTCAAATTCAGTGAAGGTGGATTTATATCCTTCACTGTGCCACTATAACGATTATCCACAGCAATCAGGTCATCTATTTAGCGTTTGGTGAATGAGATGGAACGAGATTGGGAAGTATCGATTTTTGAAAGCTTCTGCATATAGTTGTATTCATAAGAAAGCAGATAGATCAGCCAAAATATTTGCACAATTAGTTCCCATTGGAACACTTGTATACTGTGTTCCTAAATTTCCCACAGTTATTATTACTGAGAAATTTCTCAGGCAGCCAATCGAAAGAACAGATTTATTTCAGTTAAGTCCACCTTATGAACGCTGTTATGGAATGAACTCGTAACCCTATAGAGGGCCAAAAACGCCAATAATTTGGACTATATATATATATATTGCCCTCGCAAATGTTAAGTATTTTTTGTCAGATTGCATGTTGTAACATTGGTAAACCCTTCTCAGATCTATCCATTATACTAAGTATACTATGACTTTGCCGAGGAGGATCAAAAGTTTCAGAGGGTAATGGATGATGTTCGTGTATAAGTATGGCTTATGACCGAGACAGGCAAGAAATTAAAGCGACAAAAATGGCACCAAATGGTATTCCAAATAAAATGGCGGCCAACACGTGTCGATAAGCAGAGCCATTCGATTGTATATATTGATGCGATAACCTTAGCTAACCCTTATGCATAAGCATGTAGTTATAAAAACACCATCTTAGCAATTTCTCGACTATCAAAACTGAAGGTACTCAGCATCTGCCAAGCCTGGGCAAATTGCAAAACCTGAGCTATCGCCTATGAATTTCTGATTAACACAGCGCCCGTACATTTCGCAAGAACAGGCATGGTAGGCACACTTCTTCCGATTGCGATACAATATTCACGTATTCTAATATCTTCATAATGTTTGGGACCGATATGTTCCTTGGCAACAATTACGACACTGTATAGGTGCAAAGTCCCACTAGAGGTGTTTTGTTTCGAATGATGTCGTTAATTCCTCTTGCCAGTATTGTACGTGTCCAGTAAAAACTATTTATTCGATGAGTCTTTCAGACCCCAACGACCGCTCTACCAAGAAGCCATGTCGAGATCAACGTCTCTTCTTTCCATCTTCAAGTCAATGATTGTCGCGCAGCTATTATTTCATGCACCCAAGTCTGTACACAGTCATGAAAACGTAAAACTTATATTAGAGACCGGTGTGATGGCTAGAATGTTTTGGGGATTAGTATTCATTGCATGTAGTAATGCATATTCTCTTCATTACGGGATTGCAACTAAGGTCGGACACTAATCTCTAATGTGACTAAAAATGTCCTAGCCAGGTTAGACGATAGGAGTGACACTAACAGCCATCGGACATTCTTAGTCTCCACGCCGGCATTTGCTGTACTCCTGAGCATTAGCTGTATAGAGTAGAATAATGCTGGAATACTGACTTTTTCGGGTGATCCTGTACTTATAGTGCTCATTTTCTGCCGAAGAATGGAAGAGATCAGCTGAGTTACGAAACTGCCCTCAGTGAAATTATCGATCAGTATGATTGGATGTCGGTACACACTTAGCCCAGAAGGTGTAAATTACACCTCTACGGGGTGTAAATGGCTTGTCCCAGGGCTAACACCCTTTTGGGTGTGAATTAACACCCTCTCCGAAAGGTGTAAATTTACACCTTCGCGAAAAGGTGTTAAGTTACACCTTTTTTGCTCACATTACACCTTCCATGGGTGTTCATTCACACCTTCTGAATAAAATTTGCACCTTCCAGACAAATTTATAAGCATATTTTGGGTGTACCCAGGGGTGTTTATTTACACCTTTTGACCACACTAAACCTTTCAGTGGTGTTAATTTACACCTTTTCAACACAATTACACCTTCTTTGGGTGTTCATTCACACCTTTTAGGCAAATTTTAAACATCTAGGGGTGCTAAAATACACCTTCTGGTGATCATTCCATCTTCCAGGGGTGTTAAATCACACCTTATTATTAAGAATTACACCTTTTGACTGAGATTACACCCTCTTGGGTGTTTATTTACACCTTTTGGCCGCATTTAAACCTTATAGAGGTGTTAAAATACACCTTCTGGAGATGATTCCATCTTCCAGGGGTGTTAAAACACACCCATTTCGTGAGAATTACACCTTCAAAAGGTGTTAATTTGCACCTTTTTAGTGAGAATTAGTGGTGTTCGTACCACCCAGTAATGGCTCTTGTTCGAGGTACACAATAACAACATTAACACAAAATATATGTATGATATATTTTATTAAGGAAATCACAAAAAGCACATTTACATTGGTCTTTTCATGTTAGCCCTCCCTGATATCATAGTTCACTCTCAATCCCTGAAAGCACAAAGTTCAAACGATTAAAAATACAAGCATCCCAACCCACACTAAATTGAGCACGTTATGTTCATGTCACTTATGCCTCCAACTTTCACCCGCCTACAGACTGTGACCGAAAATCGAAAACTTTGAGAGTAGGGTATTACAGGTAACAAAAATGGCAATGCCACTGGGTGGGGGAGTTGTTTGGGGGGGAGGGTGGAGTGGAGTGAGGATAACTGTCATGGAATGCTTTTGTACATAACCTGCTGGGGTGTCCTGGCCTCTGAGACCGAAAATCAAAAACTCTCAGAGAGTAGGGTTTAACAGGTAACAAAAAGGGCAATGGCACTTGATTGGGAGTTGAGGGGGGGGGGGGACAAGCAGTAAAATATACACATTAATATGTGTCCGAATGCTCATAACGGGTTTTATTAGAAGGCGACAATTTTTGGGACTACTTTCAACAGGGCAGCCACCTACTTTGCTCAGTTGTCTGTATTACTCGATGTTAAATGCCATAAGAATTGCCTGCTACTTTGGTGAATTGCCACCCACTTTAAAAGTTAATGAAACACTTACATAAGTATGATAAAGAGTCATGGTTCAAGAATGTTTTTTCTGTAAGTGAGAAGTAGCTCTTACTGCTCCTGTAACTTTGTCACCGTCCTGGTAACGGTAGGTCTTGGCCGTGTATAGGACAACTTCAGAAAAGGCAGTTCGAGTTATGTCAAGGAGTTGTTTATAACTTTCACGTTGTAGCGTATATTAAAAAACCACTATGCGACGAGCAGGCATTTCAATCCCAGCAGGAGATCCGTCGTATCCAAAAGCTTCTGCTTCTCCACATAGACAGAGATGGTATCCGCGGTCTCCATATTGGAACCCTGGTGGACAATAATTGGTGTCCTGGAGTTACCTGAAAGTAACATAAAAGATATATAAGCATATGGGATTGGTAGTATTGTTCAATCATAATCTTTTACCATCATGACCATTGAGTCTTCTGAATTATACGTTGAATGTCCAAAAACCTTTTATTCTGCCTGCGGATATAGTAATAAATCATATCGTGTGTACAGGTAGGTGTCAGTTTGTACGCTAGACAGGTTTAAGAAATATCAAACCAGGCCAAATTCCAATTCGAACCAGCATCGCTCATTACTAAGTTATATATATTCATACAAGTAATATAAGAGAAAAGAGAAGAAATGCAGTTTCCGCCTTCAATGCCCTAAAGTTCTTACTTGTATACTCATCGACGTTGTATGTTAGATCTATGTGATTAGCATCAGGAACTATATCGATTACACTCGTGAAGAATTATTCACTTACTTCTTTTTGGATCAGCATGGTTAGGTCTTCCTTGAAATGGCCCACAATGACTGGCACCACGGCAATGGCCAGTTGATCTGTATGAGAAAAAGAATCCATATTAAATTAAATGATGAAAAATACATCTTGACAGTTCCATCCAGCCTCCCCGCCCCCATCATTTCTTTTGCATTCAATGGTTGAAAGAAGGCAGTTTCAGCTAATTATCTTCCTTTGATTTAAATTACAATAAACAACCCATTCAGGGATAAAATGTGTAAGAAAGTGGTATTTTTATTTGGCAAACAATTGTTTGTCCAGTATTCCAACATCTACGAACTGGTTGGTCGATTCATAATATATATACCTTCCAAATAATTCATGGCAAACTTAATCTGCATTATGTCCTGCCCATCCAAGTGAAAATCATGCCGATCAATAGATTACTGCATTTTTGCAGGTTTGCAAAATACTCACACTTTTTTATCATCTTCTTCCAATGACGGATTTTCCTTCAGCGTCCTTAAATCCTCCTGTTGTTGTTTTGAAGCCAATACGTTGAACACTGCTGACGTGTATTTCTTCATGCTTCCAATTAAGGAACGCTTTATCAATGTCCTTCCCCACAAGTGTGTCAAAGTCTCTTAATAACTGGAAACAGAAGAAAACAAATCCAATTAGTATTATGTTGTTAGAAACCCATTCAGTTTTAGAAGGCTCTTTATGAATTTGTGTATCATCTTCCAATATCTGACCAAAAAGTTTTTTTTAACCACGAATAGCTTTAATAATTAGATAATCATTATATTTCTTATCGTCTTATACATTAAAGTTCCATTTTTATTAACTGGAAATATACACAGAAACCAATAGTAAATTTATGTTTTGAAATGTCAATCTCACAATGTAAATGATACTTCTCACCTTATACATTAAAGTTCCATTTTTATTAACTGGAAATATACACAGAAACAAAGAGTAAATTTATGTTTTGAAATGTCAATCTCACAATGTAAATGATACTTATCACTTTATGCATTAAAGTTCCATTTTTATTAACTGGAAATATACACAGAAACAAAGAGTAAATGTATGTTTTGCCTGCTGTAAACGGTGGACTGAATTAGGCTAATCGGATTATAAAGACGCACGGTCGATCGTCTAGCCTCGCCAGGGTCCGGTTATTTCGGCGGTGTTAATAAATGTATACGACTACTCCCCGTAGTTAGACCCAGACGGAGACTGTTCGCGACTGAACAATTAAATAAAAAACGGACAAGTGAAGTAATTTTCACATTCTTTTTGCGATGGTTCTAGACCTTTTCCCAAAATATTGGAGGACACAATAATACATACATAATACATCGATAATATTTCTAAAAGATTGAACTATATTTCACGTCAGTAACTTCATTAAATCATTCGTCTGATATGAGCTGCCTGTCCAGTGCCGACTGTATTACTGTATTGTATTTTCCCCAAGTGTCCGAAAAATCAATATTTAATCACTACCAAAACACAAGCCTTGTCCTTAACAGTAAAGGAGTTGTCTCCTCGGGGTTCTTCAGGGGATATCAAAGCTCATGATCCGAGAGGCGGACCTACCGAACTCACAGAGGCATTCTCAAAAAATATCCAAGCTTACGTTCCGCTATTATCTCACCTGGCCCCGACAAATCGGCCCCTCGGGTCAGATATCAAACTGTGTATGACATGAGCCCTATAATCCCTCGCATTATGTATAGGAGTCCCACCAGGGACGTCCCAGGGAGTACCGATATGGCCAGGTCGGTATATAGCGGTAAGGTTTTGAAGCCTGCATGTTGTTCTAAACATCATATAATTCTGCTTTCATATTAATAAAATTATATGTATAAGGGTAAATAGTACCTCAAAATATCCCAAGCATATCGTTCCATGGTGATCCAAGTGTTCCACTGGGCGTTATTAACTATTCCTATTACACTGTGTACCAAAATTCACTATAAGTATACTGCATTAAACTGAGCAAAGCTATCATTGAATAAATTTATGCCGCCATATTGGATTCGCATTCAGGCAAATGAACTCCAACTTTTTATGTGAGCTGAGCATTTTGGAGCACATTTCCAACAGTGACGTGTTCGAGGTAGTTGCACTCCTATCTAACGAAGATAATATTAACAAATATGTGCGAATATAGTGGGTTAAATCGTCACGATTTCGCAAAGTTTGAAACAAGACTTACCCGAAGAAAATCAAACCGCCCTCCATTTTCTCCCACGTGATCCTTGTACGCATGCGCATTGACTAGTATCATTTATAACCTGGTTCCCGAACACAATGGTATAGGTAACAAGCACTTACATAATCGGGGCACCAGGATAACAAGGTCTGACTCGTTTCTATCTCATTTTGGGGCCTTCTATTGATGACATTCAAATAGAATTTCTATATTTTTAAGCGTCTATATTATTAAGGGTCAAACAATCTGTCTGAGCAGATTATATTAATCAAATTTGGCAAAAGTGTATGTTATCATAGCACCGTATTTTTCGCATGTATGTTAATTCGACAAAGTTTCGAGCTTGTTCTGTTCTGTTGACAGAAGGTGAATGAAACACCGTGAGCAAAAGAAAATACTCAATCGAGTCACAAGTTTAGCTCAGTTGAAACTATGTTTCGATAACTGATTCCGACAGTATAAAAAATATATTCTCCGGTATAAATTATCTGTAAGATGTAACATTTTCTTCACCCTCTAAATACCTGTTTACATGTATCTCCCTTCTCCGACCTGGGTTCACAGGGGCAATTATATTGTACAAATATTAAAAAATATGACATATTTACCTGGAGGGTTACGTCGTTAATGCCAATTAGATCAGCTAAGGTAGCATTCTGTGAAATGTGATCTTTAAGGTCCGACAGGCTGGGAGTTGCAAAAGGTCAAGCGATTTTCTTTCGGTTCTCACCGATCAACAGCAGGCAAGTCGCCATCTCGCAAAAAGTCCACTTCGATGCATAGAACGAGCGACGTGAAAAACGGCTGTGTGCAATTTATCGTAATGGAAGTTTGTTTTGAAGTAATATCGCGTCGGCTTATATTGGAAATGGTGGACAGCATGAGAAGCGAAGCCATGCTTATTTACAAATTCATGAACAATAGAAGCGATGCATATATTGTTAGGCATTGGCAGAATAAACTCAATAACTAATTGAGCAATAGAATCATCACCGATATGTATAGTTTAACCAAACCTTTGCGTTAGCGTCAAAGAGATATGAGATAATGGCAGGCCGCGGATTATGATTATGGTGTGTTAAAAGGAGTCGTTTCCGGACAGGATGGTAACCATTACTTTATCAAGTAATAATTTGTGACGATAATCGCACAATTGTTAATGAGTAACATGCACAACAAGCTGTCATGATTATCACTTCGAACCGTTTAGTCCATTTCACACCTTCCTGTCTCAGTGGGTCAATCATAGCCTATAATTTGTACAGCTTCCGTTGTATTCACTGCTTATTGTGCAAATCCCCCATTGAAATGAAGTTGAAAATCACTTTATCTGATAGCTAAGCAGTTATCAGAACTGTAGATATCGATCTGATAACTTCTTACATTGGTCGACAAACAACGTGTTTTTTATATACTTGATATTCAAATTCCCAGAACCCCCCCCTCTCCGCGCCCTGTAGTCTTGGGCTCAACCTTGAGTGAGAACACTAGATCGCCTGTTCAATTTTCACTCCCTCGTAAAATCGACTGGGGGATTGAATCTTATGGTCTGCAGCTCGTTTTTTTATAATATTTCCGTTGGATTTTTTGCTCAAATGTTAGGGACACTGGTCAAATTGTTAGATCCATTGATTTAATTTTGTGTAGAAAGTTGGGGTGCTTGAAAATTTTGATGGTTTATCGTAAGCATGACAAGGAAATACATTTCCTCAACATAGAAATTAAGTTCCAAATGTGTATGGAAAATTAAATATTTACACCTTTTTAACACCTTTTAATAAATTTACACCTTTACGGGTGTAAAATCGGGGTTAGAATCAATCTTCATACATTTGCACCTTTCCTACACCTTATTTACACCCCCTAAAGGTGTAAACATGAACCCAGAAGGTGTAAACGTTTGATTTACACCTTTTTTGCACCTTTTCTACACCTTCTGAGCTTAGAGTGTACTATGAGTGTTTGTAATTGTGAGAGGAATACTAAGATCCAGTTTATTCTTTAGTGAATTAACATATCATTTTTGTCACTACGCCGACATATTTTTCCATAAGTTTAATAAGTAAATATACAGTATGATCTAGAATCATTAATTTGCTATGTCTGTAGGATTATTCGTTCTCCAAACTTTCTCTTGTCGCTATACAATAATATCGATATTGAAAAGGAAACATGCTCAAACACACAAGTTTGCCCGCAGTGATGATCATGGTATACACCAGTATTGCTACAAAGTGCAAGTTGACGTGTTATAGACTTTAAAGATGGAAATGATCAATACTTGCCAAGTATGTCAGCACGGCTTCTGAAACTAAAAGTATATCGAAGCAACGCGGCTTTTCATGAGACGGCAGTAGCCTATTCATATGGACACCATCTTCCATCATTACATGTGCACATGCATTTAATTAGTAATGCACATTCTCTCCATTAGAACCAGGATATTGTTCCGAGAAGCACACAGTTTCATGCAAGCCTGATGCAAATAGATATGTTCCATTCGGATTACTGAGCCCCACTGGGAGCAATTCTGGACACCTACTATAGAAGTATAGCATTTGTCGCTTCACAGCAATGATGATGACACCGACCTCTGTCAATATGGACAAATATTTGGGATCACAAGAAAGCCTTATTGTTATCCAATGAACGTTTGGCGACTCATCAATGTATAGTTGAATTATCATCTCATAAACAATTATATTGATCTACTGTATCGTGAGAATTAAACAAAATGGATGGCTTCATGTGGAACACAATAACAATAGAGTTCCACACCAAACCATCTCGCTGTTATTCTGTATGGTCCTACGCAGAGAAAGGCCATATTTATTGTAGATCAGAACAAATAAAACCAAGGATCATCAAACCTCGTCAAACATTCCATGCGGAACGATGGCTAAAAGGGGATGTAATATATTAAGCAGCAGGGCTATACAATATACCATTAACTGTGATTCCAGTTTGTTCTCCAGTTTTCCTTTCTACAGGCTTGACCTATGATAATACGAACACCAGTCATGTATGTCATATGACCGTTTGCTGCTACACCTGGCTGAATCCAACTAAACCGTCAAACCTAAATGATGGTTAAATCCGGAATATCGAAAAAATAACACTCGTTGGTAGAATGCGATGTATCATAAATAACTCGTTAATTCCTATCCAACATATACAGTACCACGGTATCTCAGATGAGATTGAACACTCATGCACAGGTCACTGTCCGCTGAAAGGTAGACCTATTGGATCAAGGGTGTATCGCGAAGATTTGAAAGCATTAAATGCCTTGATTCTTTGCTCATTTCTTGAGAAACATTGTACACTGTCTTCAGGAATATCCTTTTCTGATAAATGAATAAGAATCTCTTTCAGTTATTTGGCTTATATTTGGAAAGGGTCTAAAATATTATATCAGTTTATATTTGAAGGATTATTCCCATTCAATGTGGGTGATCATCGTTGCTAATACACACTGCACCTAAGTCACAGCTTGAACAGGATTCTTAGACGAGTGCGTGATTCCCTGGTATCTGGATGCGTGTTGTGGTCTTTTAATATATGTAATCCTAGAGGATATTGCAGTCTTGCTTCCTGATGCAGGAAGCTTGACTAAGGGGAGCGTTCGATGGTCCAGATGGAATCGTTGATCGTCATGACAATGTGCCCATTCGTTTCCTCAATGAGATGGTTCAACGTTATCTCTATATGTCCATTGCATCCTGTAATCTGCCAGTTACAGCATACTGGTTACGGAACTTCGGAATGTAACTGACACAATCAGTAGTCCGTATTCAGCTATCGTCGATGGAGGAACAATTTTCGTCTATGACGAGGCTTGCTCTGGATAAAAAAGTCAACGCCCAGATCTATTGGTGTTGGAAACATTGTTTACAGCTATGGACCCGGACAAAATCTACCAGAGGGCGGTGCATGTTGGGCTGGGACTAGTGCGATCTTCCTATGACCCTTCACGCCAGACGAGGGATATTTTCTGAGAGGTTGTCTGGCAAGAGTCAGAGTTTTCTCCCAGACCAAAAAAAAAACGTAAAATGGGAGCGACCACGGGGTCGCGTTAACTCATCCCAGTAAAAATTATTTTTAAAATATATTCGGCCGTTTCACAACGCTTTTCTCACATTAATTTATTAATAAATAATTTCCCTTCATTGTCAGCCCAAATTTAACAAGATCCGTTTCGTTCTTCGCCTATTACAGTATCAACAACTTTACTTTCATATTATTTGTTCAAACGAAACCACAACTGACACAGTTTTCCGTTTGGAATGAGGTAGAAGTTAAAAGCGCTAAAACTTGAGGTATGTGACGGATCTTGTTGAATTTGGGCTGACAATGAAGGGAAATTATTCATAAATAAAGTGTGAGTTAAACGTTGTAGAACGGTCGATTACATTTTAAAAATTATTTTTACTGGGATGAGGTAGCGCGAACCCGTGGTCGCTCCCATTTTGCGTTTTTGGTATGAGAGAGAATTCTGACCCTAGCCAGACAATCTGTCAGAAATTATCCGTTGTCTGGCGTGAAGGATAAGAGGAAGCTCGGACAAAGCTGCGACATGGACTTGTTTAACTACTCTGAAATGAGAACTTTTTGTGCTATAATGCACTCGAATGGCCCCTCAATGCATGACACAATAAATTAGAAATAAAATGGTCTGGACCTATACGTGATAATCGCACAGAAAAACAGATTTATTGTTGATCATTACAAATACAGGCAGTGGTCATAAGAACCTTCCATCTGGAACCATGGCTAGAAAAGTGATCTAGCATATATCAAACTGCAGAGGTAAATATACCATAAACTCTGATCTCACTATGCGGTTAATGCTTTCAAGTTTGCATTGCACATGTATATATAGTATATGTGACTGTTTGCTTCTTTAATTCATTGAACCCAAGTCCGGAATATCGAAAAATCAAACTAGTTGATAGAATGCGCTGTCCCAGAAATATCCAGTTCCTATCCAAAATATGCAAGGCCACGCTATCTTCGACCAGACTGAATCCCATGCACGCTCCCACGAGGAGCGAATGGCTTCCTTGTTGTTTAAGGTCGATACTGCCAGTTGGAGCGAATTATACGTATACGGTGTCGTGAAGAAGCGAAGGCATTCAATGCCTTAATTCATTGCTCGGTTCTGGGTGCAAAATCTATTGACCCTAACTCTTTTTCTGAGAAATCAATACGAAACTTCTAGTGTAATATTTGGTGAAACTGTAAAACTATCTGTAATGATACATTTGATTGATTGTTCTCGTCAAACGTGAGTGATCATTGTGTTTAATACACAGTTACAATTTGGTCCCAGGTAGATGGTACTGAACAAGTCCCGGGATTGGTTGCGTGATATTCTAGTATTTGGGTGCGTGTTGTAGTCCATTCTAATATATGTAATACTAGAGGATATTGCAGACGATTTCCTGATCCAGCGAGATTGACTAAGGGGAACGTTCGACGGTCCAGATAAAAACACTCATCCTCGTGGCTATGTGTCCATTAGTTTCCTCAATAACATTGTGAAACGTATCTCCAAATGTCCGTCGCATCCGGTAATCTGCCAGTTACAGCATAGAGAGCACATTATCTGTACATACATCATTCATTCAGTGTGTCAGTGAGTGGTATTTATAACAGAAAAATTGAGAATACAGGTATCACAACCAATATTTGCTAGGTAGTCATCATCTCTCTGTGACGTAGTTTCTCTTGATAAAGCCGACAGCACCCAGATCTTTTGGCGTTAACGATTAGGGGCCGGGAAAAAAATTTGCAGGGAAAGGTGCAAACTTGGGAGGGACATGGATTTTTTTACCAAGGCCGAAGCGGGAACTTTTTCTGCAATACAACACAGAAATGGCGTTTGTAGAGAAATCAGTATTACAAGTTCATTGGAATATGGAGAATCTAGACACTTTGAAGAAATGTATATGTTCGTACAGCATATAGCCCCGGACTAAACGGAATTAGACACAAGTTATGAAACGTAACGCCAAAGATGGTTCTCTAGATGACAACTTTACAACGAATATTTTGGATTAAGAATACTGATCAGCGATACGGATTTGATATTTTTGGAACATCATGATGTCTTGCCGGCATCATTGAAAACTGTTGACCGCTTCTCTCTTGCACGAAACTAGCCTATGTTTATGTATACTATGATTGTCTTTTTGAATTTGGGGCTAATACTGTTATATGGAATAGGTCCTTGGATTATGGACGCGGATATTCCTCAATGGACGACGGCTGAATTATGAATGACGGACCAGACGCTTGTAATAGATTATTTGAGACATTGTCTGCTGGGACTATGGCGAATTTGCTCTGGGAATTTGTTAGAACTTCTTGCTATTTGAGGTTTCACAGTACTTGTTTTGCTGGGGAAGGGTACTTCTGTCCGTATGGTGGATTGTTTCAGCGACCTTGCTCTTGTAAGGTTCAGCCAATCACCAAGTACTGTGATCGCAATTCTTTGACGATTCAATGATGTATTGTTCAAATGAAGTCAGATGTATCTTATGGTCGACCTTCAGGTTTTTCCTTCTCGGCTGTCTATATTTAGGTCCATTCATCAAGAGTGCTTTTAGGTCTTCAGTGATCAGTATTTCAATGTTACCAATCGCAATAATTTTGCATGGTGTATAGACAGAGTTCCTCGGTGACAATAAAAACTATAGCCTCCAGCCGTGTATAAGTTCCAATCAGACTCGTTGACAGCATCCGAGTAATTGAATATTCATTTGGCTATATGTTATGTGTACTTACGTGAAATGCAAGAAGATTCTGTGAACTTAAAATAGTTTGGTACAGCGTTGCGTACCTCTAGATCATTCAGGATTAGTGGTGAATTAATTATGGCCAGTCCTTTATCCAAGTAGTTTAGTTTCCAGAAAAGTCGTTCTTGGGAGGCATAACACGAACTATCAATCTTTAATTCTCGATAATCACAACTATTTCACACAAGAACAGGCGTCAGTTATGCCGAGACACGTCTGGTTATTTCGGACACCAATTGTGTCGCAATATTCATGTATCCTAATATCTCCTTAATTAGGATCAATATTAATCTTGCCACTCTATTATTATATTATCGTTCCACAAAACCTTCTTTCTGTATGATGTAGCTCCTCCTTCGTAGTACTATGGTATGTGGTCAGTGGATCCAGCATATGGGATGTGTTTTCTTTTTACCTTTTATTCATTGGCCAGCACGAAGACTTGTATTCACTTAGCTGAATTTGTACACAGTTACAGGGCCATGCATTAGCTCATGAGTAGAATATTACTGGACGCTTTCCGGCAAAGCATTACTTAGTATCCTCATTTTCTGTCCGCAGAACCGGAAGAGTAGAGTTGAGTTATGGGGCACCACCAATGACATTATCGATCTACATTGATGCTTGGTTATTATGACTGTGTGTCATTGTGAGAGGAATACTAAGCTGTTGTTTATGCTCCAGTGGTTGACCATCAGTATAGAACTTCCATAGTGTATGACCTACAATATAGCATTGCCAAGTCGCACACAAAGTACGTACGGTAGTGATGCCATACGATCGCCACAAGAAACGCTCCTCAACACAAGCTATATATGCTATTGAAAGAAAGAAACGGTCAACAGTTAGAAAATATATCAGCCAGGCTTCGGGAAATCTAAAGTATATCACAGCAAATTGTTTCTTGAATTCCTGAATAGAATGAAAGTTTTCAAATAATATATAGCACCAATCAAAGCTTACTTCAGACGATAGGGCAAAGAACTCGACAGCTTGCTGGCCGGCATCATTCAACGTGTGCCGATCGGGGTGATGCGATGCATAGCTTACGTATTTCAAATTATAATGAAATGTTAACCGTTTGTTATTCTTCCACAGGTTGGAACTCCGAGGCACATATAGCTATAAATCAATATGAGCCAGCTTATGCCAACTGTTAATTATTATGGATGACACCATTGCAAATTCTAGCATTATCATCAGAAGGTAACCCTGCAAAAATAGTGGATAATATGGTACGTGCCTTCGTTGATATAGTAATACAGCGAAGACAGGTAGCGTAATAACACTGTGCAAAGCTGGGTATCACAAGGTGGGACATTGACGACTATTTACGGTTAAAGTGGTTCATATGTTCCATTCATGCTACGCTATTCCTCTATTGTCATATACGTAAACTTTTGTCTTTTAGTGTTACTGATCGTGGGAGGCTACGCCTATGCCACTGGGAGAATGTGATACGTATGCGGACGAAATCTGTTTTCAATGATGCCGCAAAGACATCATAATATTCAGTAAAACCCTTGACGAATATTAGCAATCTGAATTTAGCTACAGATATTACAATTTCATAGTCATAAGAACGTCACCCTAAAAGATTAACCATTCGCGAATATGTACTGAATGGTTAACTGAATTATCAATTACATGTAGCATCTCCAGGATATATGTTAATGCATATCGATGCTCATGTATATCGTGATCAGTTTTGATAACCTTCTGCAGAGAATTAAAAATGTCATTATGGATAACACAAAAGGCGAAATGGTCTGGTCTGATATGGATAATTGTTTCCTTAAATGATTTCACACAGAGAAAAGCCATATTTATTTTAGATCACTACGAATACAGGCAGTGATCATACGAAGCATGGCGATAAGGGGTTGTAGCAGGACTATGCAATGTGTGCTCCCACTATTATGTTCGCAAGTTTGCCTGTCCACATGTTTGATCTAATGTGGTCTACTGATCTATATAGTATTCTATGATAATACGAACGCTAGTCATATATATTTCATATAACCGTTGGCTTCACCTCCTGAATTCCATTAAGCCATTAAACCCAAATGATCCATGTAAAGTCGGAAACATCGTAAAATCAAACTCGTCGATAGAATGCGCTCTCCCAGAAATAGTTTCGATCCATTATATGCAGGAGCACTGTGTTTCAGATAAGACTAAATCTCATGCACGCTCTCACGAGGTACAAACGTCTGTCTATCTCGGTGGGGTCAGCACTGCCCGTTGAAGGGTATTCAATCATGAGTACACCATGAAGATGTGGAAGCATTCAATGCCTCAATCCATTGCTCGGTTCTTCATCAACATTGGTGTACTGACTATTGTTTCCTGTGTTGAACTCCTACGCTTCCAGAATTTATTCGGAAAAAATCAATACGAATCTCTTCTGGTCAATTTGCTTAAATTTAGAGTCTGAAACAATCTACAATTTTATGCTTCAAAGTTTGTTACCGTTATGTGGTTGATTATTATTATGCTCAGATGGGTCCGAGGTAGATGTGCTGGGACTGGTATTTGGAATGGTTGCGTGTTATCATGGCAAGGGCGGATGTACGGAGGGGGGGGTCCGGAGGGTCTGGGTCTTGAAATGATATGTAAATTAAACGAATGTGGATTATGTAATTAGAGAATCTATAGATGTATTAAACAGACCATCATCTATTCAAGTAGTTTGTATGTGTACTATTTAAGTTGGAGTTTTAATATGTATCTAAAATCATATATTATCGCCGCGAACGCACCACGTTTACTGGTGTGTTATAGGCCTGTTTCGTTTGTGTTAAAGCCAGAAAGTCAAATGGAGTCAGGCGTATTCTTCAGTATCGATGCGTGCTTATGCGAAACAAACCATAGAACCATAAATCTACATACATTGTGTTCAGATTTATTTCCGGGAAAACGCGTAGAACGCATCTCCGGCGACCTGAGGCCCCGGAGCTTCCGGAGCCTATAGGCGGCCCCTGGACCCTCGCCTGTCGGATTCGCTTATTTTAGCGTTGTGTAAATGATTCGGTATCATATTGGTTCTAATGTTCCATGATGTGAAAGTCATCGTTTTTTATGTGTTAAATATAACTAGAAAGTCAAATGGATTCAGGCATGAAGTATGTTTTTTCAGTATCGATGCTTGCGAAATGCGAAACAAACGTGAATATAGAAGCATATATCTGCATACATTATGTTCGAATTTATTTCCTGGAAAACGCTTAGAATGCATCTCCGGAGATCTAGGACTTCGGAGCTTCCGGGGCCTAGGCGGCCTCTGGGCCCTCGCCTGTTGGGCTGTGATAGTCGACTCCCCCTATGAATTTCCGCTGGATCCGCCTATGCATGGTAGTTTGGTACGTGGCCCATGGAATCTCAGGTACCCGCGCCACACCTATAGGGATAGGGAGATCGCGTGCCCTTTCTATGCTACTAATCATCGCGCATGCGCAGTCAACCCATTCTACTGTAGGGTGCAAATCTGGCCCATGGAATCTCAGGTAGCGAAAACCCCAGCTCTCTCGCCCCACCCTATCCCGCGCCACACCTATGCGACCCGCTGTGCAGTGAGTAAAGCGGAGGAGGAGGAGTAGGAGTCGGACACCCCACGGATTATACTAGGGAGATGTAATCCTAGTGAATGTAATTGACTTCCTGGTTCCGGGAGATTGACTAAAGGGAATGTTCAACGATCCAGATGGAATCACTGATCCTCGTGACAATATGTCCATTAGTTCCCTGAATGACCTAGGTGAACGTTATCATTGCACGTCCATCGATTTCGTAATCTATAAGGTACAACAAACAGGGAGCATTATCTTGACATGCATCACTCATTCACTGCCTTAGTACATGAATGGTATTTGTAACAGAAATCTTGGTTATATAGGTGTTCTAATGAAAAGTCATTAAGCAGCCACGTCCATGCACATAGACTTCCCAGGCTTTTCTGGTTGAAGCTGTCAGCACTCCGATCTTCTGGAGTTTACAAACATTGTTTGAGCTAACAAACACGATCATGTCACATTCACGGAAGAGTACCTCGATCCACAGTTATGTAAGACGTCAGTTAGACAGCTTAGTGTCCGTATAATTATTAACATGAAATCTGCACCACCAGTTAATAAATACTCTCCTTTCTCAAATGGATTTCGATTCTCAGAGTAGGGATATATCTCAGTCTAGACTTAAGGTCGATTTCATCCCTTTTCACTACCAGAAGTCCTACAACTGTTCACACGAACTTGGAATTCAGATATCCTTTTGATATACAGCCCAAACATCATTGGAATCCTTATTTTAATTAATGCATGAAATCAGATTATACATACGAACAATTACTCTTTTCTATCTTAGTACAAATTTCAAAATGGACACCAACAGGATGTTTTATATCCCTAAGCACAAATTATATTTTCCTTTTCATTTCGATTAAATTGAACTGAATGTCATAGCAAGAAGTTCAGTCGAATCTGAATATTTGCTAACTGTTAACGGGCTGGTCACACAGCTTTGACAATACCGACACTGTTTTGATACCACAATATGTAATGTATTTGTTATCGACCTTCTGTTAGATGGATTGAGCCGTGGGAGAAATCCCATAATTCACATTCAGTCTTCCGGTACCGTGAACAGAATATGGAGATGATCAATTTCACAATGCCGTAAATGGTCCCCGGAGGCTGAAGCAATTTGCAGAACCGGGCACTCCTTGCTCCTACTGCACACAACACACGCAGCTTAAATGTTATAGCAATACCAGATATAAAGAATAGCGCCAACCTTCTGAAGCGTTCCTGGAACTCGAATTTCAACTAAAACTTGGATGCATGGGCAAACCAAATGCTGCTTTGTTTCCCCGTGCGTTCAGGCATTGATCCCAAATTTACACAACCGGTTAATATGGCCACGCATGTATATATTTTACCTTTAGCTTCAGATATATGTTATACATCTAAAAACTCACAACCATTGTGCAAATCGCCCTGAAGCACTTAATAGCAACAATATCTCAATTATTCAAAAATATTACCACTTGAAATTGAATTAATGAATTATGCCGATGTATTTTCAAGATATCCGGTTGCCCCTGACGAATGAGAATAGACAATGATAATGACTACTTTTTGTGACCATATGAAATCTCATGACAAAGGCTAGCAATAAATATAAAACACGGTCATTACCGTTGCTTAACATCAGCACCACTGCAATTGGCGCAATCCATTTTCGATGCATAATTTTCCCGTTTGCAGTTATTTAGACATAAATGCTACAAAACAAATCCGCAATTTCAAGCGACTGAAGGTGGTGATTTGCATTAGATTTGCGCAATAAACTTGAGTACCAATCTCTGAGAGGTAATACTATCCAGTTACATATAGGTCTGGTTACGTTTGAACCATTATTTTGATCTGATGATGTGTGTCCACCTGTTCATTTGTTGCAGGATCCAAACAGCATACAGCAAGACTACCGAATGTCGTTAACTGTAATTCCACTGTTCCATTTGTTCACAAGTTTTTCTTTCCTCATGATTGCCTTGTACTGTTTGCTGAATGATGGAATTCGCTCCCATACAGTCATTATCGCCAAATTGAAACAAGGCCAAGCCCAAGTCATTATCACCAAACTCAAACAAGGCAAAGCTTAAATGATGGTGGTGTTCAGAATACGGGAAATCCAAAATCGTTGCGGAAACGCATTGGCCTAGAAATATCTAGATCGTGCTTCAATGTATGCAAGGTCAAGGTCATCTCAGCTGATCCGCGAGCAACACAGATAGATTCACCATAAACTTTACCTTAGGCGAATTGACAAGAATGGATCCTATATTAGGTGATATCCTATTATTTATGGTAAAACTTGGGCATGATTTGTACTTTAGATGAATTATTTTTTCATTAAATGTAAATGATTCTTGATCTGAAATAGGTGCAGTTTAAATCTCAAACTGATTGCGTGATATACTCGTATTTGGGTACATGGTGTAATGTAATATGTAATCCTAGTGGATATTGCAGCTGACATCCTGATCCATGGAGATATGCTAAGAGGAGCGTTCGACGGTCCAGATGGATTCATTGGCAATTAATCCAATATTTCTCTCATCCACGCTGCTGAACGTTATCTCTATATGTCATCAACATTTGTCAGTAGCATTGTCAACATTTAACTGTAAATTTTCATCGCATGCTAAAGCCTGCCAGTTATAACATACATGAAGCATTATCATTGCATATGGGTAACATCTGTATCATTATGTCATCCTTCCAGCAATAATCAGTGGTCTGAAATCTAAAACAGGGCGAGGTTCAACAGGGCATTGATTATGGAGCTATGCTAGCATACTATGCTGTTTTCGCCAGCAGATCACTTTGGGGTGTAGACGCCTGAAAAGAACATAAAATACTGAAATAGCTCAAGGATTGCTCAAGCTTTATTATAATTATTGTCCTGTAGCCGGCACGAGTCATTATCAAGGTATAATTGTCTCATTTACAGCCTTATCCAACATGATTGCTGGAAGCAAAAACAAAAAACTAATCCGCTATTTCAAACCGTAGAAGGCAATGACTTGTGATGGAATTTCTGCTATGTGTATATATGAACCAATCTCTCGGGGGTGATATTGTTTTAGTACATCTCGGCCTTATCATGTTGGAATGGGTGGGCATAACCATTATTTGGTTACGAGTGCCCCTTCTTGAATGAGGTTCCGTGCACCTCTGCATCCAAACATCATCAACACACTCAATGTGGCGAGTCTGGAGGTTGTCATGCATCCCCCCGCGCCTCCACCCCCAGCTGTGCACCTGATTATATAACTATAAAAGGCGGAATCTTAAAGCTTTTGACACCTCAACTGTCTTTCCCATGATCGTGAATCTGAAAAAGAAATGACCAAACCAACAGTTTCGTAGGTCTGCGGGTTATTACTACCACAGACAAGAGCTACAGATTCGTGGGGTTTCAGGTTACTTCTGACAATTACAAGCGCCTGGTCCGTCATTCATTATTCAACCGTCGTCCATTGAAGAATCTCCGAGTCCATAACCCAAAGGCCATATTTAATATTTCATGTAACAGCATTAACATCAAATTTAAAAAAAACATCAATCATGGTATACATAAACATAGGCTAGTGTCCTGCAAGAGAGAAGTGGTCAACAGTTTTCAATGATGCCAGTAAGACATCATGATGTTCGAAAAAAATCAAATCTGTATCGCTGATCAGCATTCTTAATCCATATGATCTTCTTATAAAGTCGTTCTTTAGAGAATGATGTATCCCAGTCACGCTTTTATTGTGCCTGTTCATATAAACACCCTGAGCATCTGAAGTAAATGGGTTCATACAGTCCCTGACCCCGGGTTAAGCGGAATTAGACGCAAGTTATGAAACGTAACGTCGTAAATCTTGCACGCTACGCTCATATTTTGCTATCTGCATGCAATATGTATGGCAAAATTTGAGAAACTTTGAGTTTAGGCGCTTGGTGGTATAGCCCTGTTTTATAAGTTTCTGTAATAATGATTTTTGACGTTGATTAAACTCGTCACATTTAACACGGGATCTAGCAAATGCTAATACGCGAGATATGTATACGTCATATGCAGTCCCACTAGAATATTGCTGTCCAGAAATGGATAGTTTACGATGTCGAAATTGTAAATATCTCTTTTTTCGTAAAGTCGATGAGAGAGAAGGTCCGCTTCATTTTTTATAGAGATATAGGTCTAAATATGATGTGCCGTTAGGGCTGTCTGTAGTTTCCTTCAACTACAGTGAGGGTGGATATATATATCCTTCAGTGCGTCATTTATGTAGCGATTATCCACAGCGCGTCTATATAGCGTTTGGTGAATGAGACGGAACGGGCTTTATCGATCGGCGTTTGAAAGTGCCTGCATATAGTCGTATTTATAAGACAAGAAGAGATATAGGTCAGCCAAACAGGGGTGCACAATTAGTACCCATTGGAATACCTATATGCTGTCAATATATTGTATTGCCAAATTTCACGCAGACAATATTAATGCGAAATTCAATCAACTTTATAAGCAAAGAAACATCCCATGACAGATATCCCCTGTATTTAGTAGCGCTGAAAAAGCTTCAGTGCTTCTGACAGATTCTATTAATGAACTTAGACGGCCAGTAAGGTCCTGATGAGGAGTTGTAGTATAAAGGATCGAGTAATCCCATGTGGATACATGCCGGTACGGTATGTGACCTTTACCATCAAGTTCTTCTGTAAGACATTTTGAATTTTCCAATATCCACATACATTCAATCCAGACTTTTTAGAAATAGTGGCGCAATACCTTTCCCAAAATCCTTTTATCCCATGAAGGGCCCTCATCAATAGAGTTAGAAGAAGCTTGGTGGTACAGCTGCTAGAACGAGTTATGAATGTAGATTTGTATGGTGATTTTTTGCATTTTTTGAGTCGGGCACACTTTTGGTATGTCGTTATGAGTGGCTGGAAGACAAATACCTCTTTCATTGAGAAAAGTTTTGTGATTTTTGAATAAATCTTTCAGAATAAATGCAGTTTGGGAGTAAGTATACGTATTTGATGATAGTGTGCTTGTACTCAAATCCTTAACCATGCAGCACCAGGTAATGGTAGTATTTAAATATGAATATAATATTATTTGAAGCTTTGTCTGCTGGGACTACAGCGAATTTAATCTGGAGATTTGCTAGAACTTCGTGCGAAGTAAGGTTTCTCAGTATTTGTTTTGCTTGGGGGGGGGAGGGTACTTCTGTCATGGTGAATTGTTTTAACGGCCTTGCTCTTGGTGAGGTCCAGCCAATCAGCTAGTACTGTAGGTTCAACTTTTTCTCGCTTTGACCAATCAATAACGTACTAAGACCAGAGCTACAGTTTCGTAGGGTTGCAGGTTAATTCTGCCACAGACCAGAGTTAGTTTCGTGGGGTTGCAGGTTACTTCTACCATAATACCAGAGCTTCAGTTTCGTGGGTTAAGCTGCAGGTTACTTCTGTCAAAGATCAGAGCTACAGTTCCGTGGGGTGGCAGATTATTTCTGCAAGAGTCCAAAGCTTCAGTTTTGTGTAGGTGTAGGTTACTTCTGTCAAAGACCAGAGCTACAGTTTCGTGGGTGAATTTGCAGGTTACTTCTACCAAAGATCAGAGCTACAGTTTCGTAGTGATGCAGGTTACTTCTGTCAAAGACCAGAGCTACAGTTTCGTGGGTGAATGTGCAGGTTACTTCTACCAAAGATCAGAGCTACAGTTTCGTAGTGATGCAACCTACTTCTGTCAAAGACCAGAGCTACAGTTTCGTGGGTGAATTTGCAGGTTACTTCTACCAAAGATCAGAGCTACAGTTTCGTAGTGATGCAGGTTACTTCTGCCAAAGACCAGAGCTACAGTTTCGTGGGTGAATTTGCAGGTTACTTCTACCAAAGATCAGAGCTACAGTTTCGTAGTGATGCAGGTTACTTCTGCCAAAGACCAGAGCTACAGTTTCGTGGGTGAATTTGCAGGTTACTTCTACCAAAGATCAGAGCTTCAGTTTCGTAGTGATGCAGGTTACTTCTGCCAAAGACCAGAGCTACAGTTCCGTGGTGTTGCAGGTTACCTCTGCCAAAGACCAGAGCTACAGTTCGTTTTTTGAACATTATATATTGACATTGCAACATCATGAATACATACATGTTATGTCCATTATTTATAAATTGGGGAGATATGTAAAAGATCTCGGCACTTCACATTCTGACTCTAGAATATGGAGGATTCTCAGGCGTAACCTTAGTATCTCGGCAGTAAGGCACTGTGGATCCTTATTTCGCTTCCACGCTCTACATGTTGGCCTATCTCACGAGGCACAAATCCCCGAAAAAATCACAGTGCAGCGGAATACGCAAAGGAAGTGAATATATCCCTTTGTAATTGGGAGAAAACCTGTCAAAACAGCCAAAAACGTTAATGCCTTGATGCTTGTCGGGATAGCGAGTCAAGTCGTGTAGCGTTTGCAAACATCATGGTTAGAAAAACCATTTGCTTTGATCTCGCATCTCCATATCTTCGATGTTTCGTCCATTTGACACGTGAAACTTACTCATTCAACTGATATGCCAGCAAATGGACCATGGATCGCCTTCGTCTCGGGATTTTGGCTGGAAAAGGGAAAACATGAGATTATTAAACATGTCAGTTAGCCATCTGAACTATCATTGTCGAATCGTGTCGAGTTGTCATGACCACATGGACTGTGTGCGTGTCATTGAAGGACACGGGTGGGACGTTGGATTATATTTAATGACAATATTTCTTGAATAACTTTTAAACTTGCATGTCAAAGTCGGTTACGTTTCATTCAACCACACGGTCACTGGACATTGAATTCCAGCAAGTATGCTTTCAATATATCCGTCACATCGTTCTTCTGATCGATGAAATCGACAGTTAATTAGAATAATGCCGTATGATGGTTTACGGCATGAATGGCTGTATCTGACCTAGTTAATTGATCATGACCAAATCATTGAGGTCATTGACGTGTTATATGAAGGGTTGTTGAATCCAGGTTAAAATAATTAAAGTTAATTTGTTGAAGTTGGAATAAAAATGCGCTGTTTTACTTCGCACGATGGACTGTGCTCATAGAAATCTATCTCAATTACCCCAATCAAGCAAGCTGTAAACATCCTAATCTCAATTGCGAGGGAATTAATTCAGTATTCACTTGTTGCCCATATATCTGGTGAAAAGATTCAAGGGCAATATACCAACTATTCAGTGGCCCCGTATTGCGATATTTTGCGCATGACACGAAGCAATTTGTTGCACTCACTTCCTTCGGGAGAATGAATGAAGGGAGAATGAGTCCAGGACATGCAAGCACCGAGCGTTTAGATGGTTACAAACTCTGGTAATAGGAGGATGGGGGTACAATTGCTCTAAGCGATTTATTCACAACTATGTATTGCGTTTTTGGACGGATTGCGAAGCAATAGCCGTCCTATGGATTGATGTTGTCTAGCTGGCTGGCTGGTTGGCTGGTTGTCCGTCGTCAACTTTCCAGGATACAAGTTTTGTGTTCAATGTTTTGTAAAAGTTTGAGCTCTACCATGTATCACGCAAACTAAGCTTTGCCCGACCCCATACACTGATATACCAGATGCTGCATTGACTGCACCCATTCACTACACCCTGGGGGTATATGCCCCTCTCCACTCTCCCCCACCCTCGGAACAGAGCCCTACCCTCTATCTCCGAAACCAAGCCTCACTCGACCCCATATGCTGATATTTTCAGATACCATACCAGATGCTGCATTGCCTGCACCCATACACTACACCCTGGGGGTATATGCCCCTCTCCACTCTCCCTCACCCTCTATCTCCGAAACTAAGCCTCGCCCCACCCCATATGCTGATATTTTCAGATACCATACCAGATGCTGCATTGCCCGCACCCATACACTACACCCTGGGGGTATATCCCCCTCTCCCCTCTCCCCCCACCGTCTATCTCCGAAACTAAGCCTCACCCGACCCCATTTGCTGATATTTTCAGATAGCATATATGATACTGCATTGATTGCACTCATCCACTACACCCTGGGGGTATATCCCCCCTCCCCCCATCCCTGGAACAGGTGGCAGATATGTACATGTATTCATCAGTTATAAGCTTACTTTTGGAAAAAAAGGTAATCTTTATTTCAAGTTTTATAATATAGTTCCTCTTTCAATTCAACTTCAACATCACTGACATAGAAGTTATTTTTATAAAAAAAAATGTAGTGTCATTGCCAGTGATGTGCAACCTCAAATGATGTGCCATACTAGAGGGCTTGATCTTTATGCGAAGCTGCATGTTTACTCTTGTACTCTGCCCTATCTAGTTTTCGTACAGTAAAATCTTGAATCTTGAAACTAAGACTCGCCCCATCCCACATGCTGATATTTTCAGATAGCATATCTGATACTACATTGATTGCACTTATGCACTACACCCTGGGGGCATATCCCTCCCCCCTCCCTCATGATGAAATAAGATTAGTCAATTAACTCCAGCGTTCTCCCGTGATCAATGACCCCTCTTCTAATTACACTTCTTGATATTCCACTCTTCATCCCATATATCATACATTACAGTTATACTCGTCTCACAGATGCAGAATATATTATTATGCAGTCTCAAAATCTGCTGCATTCTCTGATCGCCTTTTCAATCCGACCATTTGATTCCATTGAACGCTTGTTATAACATACAACAAATACGTTGGACTTAATGGGGAGGAATGAGTCTAACAGGTACCAAGCGTCTTGGACAAGATTTTCTGTTGTTGAATCATCCGAAAAGCTATATGTCGATCACATCATACCCCAAACTCATCACAATATACACCGACCATGATCAGGTGTGATTTAATGTGTAAATTCCTGAGTATTCATGCTTGAGATAATGGCGCATTGCTCTACGAATGCCGCCTTGCAATTCAGAATCAAACATCACTGAATGCAAGCAATCCCGATTAGGGACACGGAAGCATTGCTATGGATACTTGTCCATAAAACTTTGCTATTGATACTTGTCCATTAAACATAGCTATTTATACTTGTCCATTAAACATAGCTATTTATACTTGTCCATTAAACATAGCTATTGATACTTGTCCATTAAACATAGCTATTGATACTTGTCCATTAAACATAGCTATTTATACTTGTCCATTAAACATAGCTATTTATACTTCTCCATAGAATTGGACTGGAATGTATATGTTAAGAATGTATAAGTTCCTATGTTTCATGAGAACTGTTACATTGTATAAGTTCCTATGTTTCATGAGAACTGTTACATTGTATAAGTTCCTATGTTTCATGAGAACTGTTACATTGTATAAGTTCCTATGTTTCATGAGAACTGTTACATTGTATAAATGTTTCATGAGAAGTTACATTGTATAAGTTCCTATGTTTCATGAGAACTGTTACATTGTATAAGTTCCTATGTTTCATGAGAACTGTTACATTGTATAAGTTCCTATGTTTCATGAGAACTGTTACATTAAATACAATGTTTGTTCGCACTTGTATATGTTCTAGCCATAGTCACTTAGCATATATTAGAAGGGGTTGCGTGATATCCTGGTATTTGGGTCCGTGTTGTGGTCCAGTTTAATATGTGTAATCCTAGTGGATATTGCAGTCAACTTCCTGATCCAGGGATCTTGACTAATGGAACGTTCGACAGTCCACATAGAATCACTGATCCGTGTAGCTATATGTCCGTTCGTTTTCTCAGTGACAATGTTTATCGTTCTCTCTAAATGTCCATCGCAACCATGGACCTCATAACTTGACAGGATATAGTGTGCATGGTACAACACAATAATAGCATTATCTTTACATGCATCATTCATCCATGCAGTAATATTGTACACACGCCGTATTTGTGAGAGAAAAGTTGGAGATATACGTGTCTACATGTATTATTGGGGGGAATTATTCAGCGTGACCATGATATTTTGCCAATCCAGTTAACACATCAATTAAGTGATTGGAATAATTTATGATGCTTCCTGGTCGCTGTGTCCACTTGACCATGCAGACAATGTGTAGTTTGAATGCGGAGCAAAAGCTGACAGTTTGTGTCATTTGTGGTACCGTTGGGAGTTTCCTCGGTAGGTTTTAAATACAAGTTAACTGTCATCAGTAACAGCACTAAATACATGTATACATTAGAGATTGATGTTTGATGTTCGTTTATATTGACGTGTCTCTGTGGGCGGTTCCTGAACTTTGTATGAAGGGTTGTTGAATTCTTTTGGGAATTAAATACTCATTTTTGAAGCTGAAATAAAATAGTACACCTTGTTCACATGAACAGTTGGTAGATTTTAGACTTTGTTAATTTAGAACATCCAGAAATAGTGAACAAACGACTCAGGGGGAAAAGGTGTTGGGAGGCCGAAGCAAGTGATAGGAGCATTAGGTACAGAGATAAGGGGGAGCAAGAATCAAAGTCGCGAGGCTGAGCACGGAGAAGGGTAACCCCATGCCAACCTCCTTCTAGAATCCAGCCTACACCTATGTATGTCTGTAAACTATCATCATGCATGTTGCACTTGCTTGATCACTGTAAGAATTGCCGACATGTTTAACGTCTCAAAATGAAACATGAATTTGTCCCAACTTTTGGGACATGTTTGTACGTACATATTTCATTTTGAAACGGCTTCATGTTTCAATTTGAAACACGTGTCATCCTCATGTGTGTTAATGATGTCTCAATATCAGACATGTCGTCGTTAAACACGTGTCCGTTTGAAACATGTGACATCCTGCACAGTGAAACATGTGTTGTCTCAATCTGAAACATGTTACGGCCGACTACATGTTTCAAAATGAAACGTCTAAGCCCAAACATGACTTTGTCCCAACTTTTGAGACATGTCGCAAGCGAAACGGGTCCGAACATGTCTCAAACTTGGAAGTGTTTCAAAATAGACTATCTCCCATTACATGTTTCATCAGATCGCCAGATCGCCTGTGAAAGAAACAGAAATACACGAAACATTTATTAAATTCAACTTGCATCAGTTTTTATTCTCTTATCTTCGATGGAAGTCAAACTCAGGTATGAACCAACAATAACCATAGGCTACAGGCAGGAACATATATAACAGACCAGCTTGATCCGCAGGTTAACAATGAATATGATAATTCCAGACAGATACAAGTTCGGTACATCATAATTCCTGATGTGAACCAAATATAATAGCGTGCAAATTGTCCATGACAATAACGTGCTGAAGTTTCGGTGAACACCAAATGGTGCATTTACATTCAGATATTAACCAAAATAATAATTTACTTAAGTTTCCACATCGGCATGACATGACACAGCCTAACCCAGCACACAGGAAGAAGTTCTCAACAGGGGGTACTATATTACATACATGTATTGTCCATACTTGCTAATTTAGATGTCTGTAACTTGAAAATGATTTATCTGCTCGCGGTAAATATCTCTGCCCAAAGATTCGTTGAAATTCCATTCCGTTTCGGGGAATGGAATACGGATCGCAGATGATTATTAAAATAGCGGAGCCTGGACTCGGTTCGAATTGTTGCAACAGTGGTCACAGTCAGTGAGGAAGGAGGAACATTGTTTCACACACCAACAATATTCAATATTTTCATAAAGATGAAAATAATATCCCCTCTCTCCTCCTGGTTTCATCTTCGCATATCTAGGTCGAACACTACATGAGTTGCCTCGGCTGAACATAACACAATATCTGATCAGAATACGAGTTTGGTGATGTCATAGCTCTATAAACATTCCGTGATCCATATTAGGAGGAGTGCAATTACCTCTTTAAAATTCAAATTTGATTGGCTATTCGAAAGAAGTTAACATCAATACAACTACCACTTGCCATATTTGGAAATAACACAGACTGACATCAAGAAAATCCTCGCTGCACTGTGTTGGCAAGTTTTTATCTTGATTGGCTATATGGTATCACGTGCGTTTCCCAGTTTGAACAATTTACGTATACTCTATTCATTAGGGGAAGGTAAATGACGGAACATTAGTGCAGTATTTAACTTGAAATGTGAAGATGCTTGGTTTGGTGTCATTTGTGTCACACAATGGCCGAATTCCGCGCAAGGTTGTAATCATATATAGGGCAATCGTATTGACTATGTCCAGAAAGTTTCCTGATGCGCTACACACATTTAAAATACTGGATGTATAGCTTTGGTCACATAGAGAACACAGTTGTTGTTTCTTCCAAAGGGAACTCTTATTGATGCCCCATCAATGTCACTCTTTTTTATAGCAACGCTGCTGTGTATTTTGTTGGTATGAATGTTTAACGAAATTACTCTTAACCCTTCCGAACATGAAGGAGAATCATGCCCTAACCCCCACCAAACTTTCTGCGCTGTATCTCCGAAACAACAAATTGTTAGGAGCTGACACTGCTTGATTTAACAGCATAATATATTTAAGTCAGTTTATCCCTATTTGCATACCCCTCCCAGAAATGGATCATTGGTAAATTTAAAGTGGCGGTCATGTGGGGTACCAGAAAAGTGGTGTTTTATCTTTTTCTTCGCGATTTTCTTTTGAGGATAAAAGAGTTCATGAACTATTTTATTTCACATCAAATAATTCTTCCCTAATGTACCCTGTAGTTTACCTCGGAGAACGTAGCAAAAATAAACAAAATGGAAAATCTGACCGAAAAATAGACCAAACATTCATATTTAGAATATGACGTAACTGTGAAGTGTCCAAGGATTGGATTTTTTTTTTTTTTTTTGCACTTTCTAGCAGAGCGGACCCCAAGATATATTGTGGGGGCTTTTAGACTCAAGAAGTGAGGCGTCTCTTCCTAGGCCTTGGCAGGCCTCAAATACCCTAGGCCTGGAAGAGTTATATTACGATGCAAATAATTCAATTAAATTGGCCGGTCTGTTTATTCTCAATACCGACAGATATATTCACGATCGCTAAAGACCAGAAATAAATTATTGGAAACTAGAACTTTCATGCACCAGACAGCATTATCTGTCTTATATACTTTGTTCCTCGAGACATGTCGCCTTTGCGACTAGGTTGTACGTGTTTCGGCCTTGATGTTTCAAACAGCTATTCGGGTCATTATAGTGAAACGGCAACGCGAGTGAAACATGTCACAACCCTCAAATAGCTGTAATCTTGCGTCTTTGAGACATGTTTTCAAGGAAAACAGGGTGAAACATATAGCAATATGAAGTATCTCACATGTTACCCATCTCAAAATGAAACGTTAAACATGTAACCTCTTTTTGCAGTGTACCCAGGATATTATCTCCCTAAAGTAAATTAATACATTCCGCTAATTGGTTTTCTTAATTTCCGGTTGGAACTGACGAATGCGAATGGACAATGAAAAGACCAGGTTATTGTGGCCACATAACGATGTAGAGTCACATGACAAACGCCAGAGATGAACATAAAACATGGCCCATTACTGTTGCTTTGTTACAAAACTGCACTTGGCGGAAGTCATTCTTAATTCTCTCATTTTCTGTTATTCCTAGACCTGGAAGCGAAACCGAAACCGCTATTTCATACAATTGAGAGCGTTGCAGTTAATGTAATTGTTCAATACGTTTAAATCATTCCCTCGGAGAGGATAGTTTCCTTTTGCATGTTTATACTCTCTTTTGATTGTTTGCATGCATGGATTAACGCCATTACTCTATATTGGAGATATTTGTACACCTTGTTGGACGAGGAACAGTTGACTTCCGTATCCAAACATTATCAACACAATATGTGTCGTATAAAACTGTGCCCTGTTTCAATAATATCACTCGTTGGGTCGAGTAGCAAGACTGCGATCAAAGGTCAAGGTCACTGGCCATCACCAAATCAATGAAACATGAAACCAAAAGAGATTTATTTAGTAGTGCCATTTATACTCTTGTTAGGGTTTCACACCAGTATGGATTTAGGCCATTTCTTTCTTTCAAAAAACTTATCACCTCACACGACTGAACTGATCCACAAGAGAAACTTGACCTACATGATTGACGGGGTTATGCCATTTCAGGGTGATTGTGAAAATATCTCCATAAAAGATGGACGCCATTAACCAATAATTTTCGAGATTTTCAAGAAACGAGATTCGTTACGCGGGAAGTGCCTACACATATAGAATTAACATGGCGATCAAGAATATGCAACACAATAGGTTTCCCAGTCGTCACGTATAGTTTGGCCGGCATATTGAATTTTTGAAAACTGAACAAAAATCCAGTGATAAATACCCATTGGTTTTAAAAGTACAGAAAATCAAAAACAACAATTCAAAGGAATCTATCTATGCAACTCTGAATAATCAGGACTTATAATTTGTTACATGGTTTTTTCAAGGACGAGTTATTTTATATTAGTTTGACAGCACTTTCTAATACAAGAATAGAGCAATTTTTGCTTTACCTTCTAGGAATATCGTTAATTGTGTCTACTTTTTCGGACAGGAAACCTGACTGTGAGAGGCGCGGTCTCCCTGTGACCAATTTCCATGCTCATCTTAATCCATTTAAGCCTTTGCCTGGACTCTAGCGATTGTTTTCGGTTCAACGAAGGAGCGCCGTCCAGAAACGAGTGCCCCGCTGGCACCGACTAAAAAGTGGTTTTGAAAAACAAAAGCCCATTTCTAAACTTTTGACATGTAACAATCATTGAAGTAAACGAGTCTGCATCAGAGACAATTACACTTTTACCAAAGATAATATTCTGGTAATTTCAAAAGGGTATAATGTATTACAGTCACACTTTAGTTTTGTCTGTCCGCTGTACCACCACTGTCTGCTGTACCACCAAAGCCATGTCGTTCTTTGTGAAATTATGGAGAAAAGCTATTCTATGCTACAATAATATTGTCATGAATTGTTTGATAGTTCATTGTTTGACAACCATCGACTTGCTGATCTAACATCCCATAGATGAAGATTTGACAGTCTTCAAAAAACATTAACGAAGAACTTCACTTCCACACTCTGAGGAATATGACAGAAGTGTGATGTTTACAATAATATCAGGTGTTCAAAGTGGTACTTTTGGTACACGTCCCAACATGTGCATTCAAGCAATTATTCCGCAATATTCACGTAACCAGTGATCATGTAGGCTGTATACTTGTTCAGCTCGATTATCAGTGTACAATCAGCATGCCATGCTTCATTATAGATACTCTCACTGTATCGATAATGCTATTATTCAAATTCAATTAATACATTCCACCGATTGATTTTCCTCGCTCCGGATTGGCCCTGATAAATGGGTATGAACCGTGATGCTGACCGAGTTTATTATGACCGCATAAGGATATAATGTCAGGCAGGAACATAAATGCATCCTATTAATGCTACTTCTGTGAAATACTACAACTGACGGAAGTCATTCATAAGGCATAAGTTTCTCATTTACAGACTTTTCCGACCTGAAGGTAAAAATATCCGCTATTTCAATCCATCGAAAGCAACGAATCGTAAAAGAATTGTGCTGTGCGAGTGAACCAACCTCTCTTACAATGTGCATGGTAAGCGAAGTCACGTTTGATTTAACTATTACATGATTGTGACAACGTGTGTATACAGCTTGTTGGATAATAAACAATGAAATTTAGTGTCTGAACAGTGTCATGTGAGAGTGCCTTTTATTGATTACTTATTTAAGTCTTCTTAGCTGTGTACAGGAGATACCTTCAAGGTCGTCGCTAGGGGGTTGTTGGGTGCGAAAGACCCCCTCCGCGCCCAACCGCGTGTTATTTTCCCACGTTGGACAGCTCAGTACTTGGCTCTCCAATAAGTAAGGACACGAAGCGACTCAAGAAATCCTGGCGACGCTTATGACCTTACATTGAAGGACCGTTGCGTTGTGGATAGTAGACATCGTTTCAGATTCGGTTTGATAAAGTTGTTATCGACATGTACCAGACATGTAACATATTTTCGGAAAGATATGGATTCAGGCAATCACATGAGATTGATGATTTTACATTTTCGATTGTAAACTGTTTAGATTCAAATTGTTTAAAGTTGAAAGAAATCACTTGTAATCCGCGGGACACATAATCATTTATACTTACATCTATACAAAGGCAATTGTCCTCATATTGTCGACCGAGAATAAGTTGAACCTTTGTCTAATTTATCTTCTAAACGAAATCTGTCCTATATGATTGATTTATTGAGTGCGTGAGTGAGTAGAGTTTAACGTTGTTTTCAAAACAATTTTCAGTTCTACCACGATGAACACTTGTACTTGTGTCAGGAGTCCTATAGTGCTGCCTACTCAAGGATCATACAGACACCCCATCCAGTCACATTATACTGTCGCTGAGCGAACCAATGGTTTCATTTCGAATCCAGGGCATTTCCCCCAGTGGGCATTTCCCCCAGCGGACATTTCCCCATGGACCTTTCCCCCAGTGGGCATTTCCCCCAGTGGACATTTCCCCCACTCTATATTTTTAGGTTATTTTGAACATAGTAAATGACAAATCGTAAGCATCTCTGTATCTCTTCATACATGTATCTTTGATAAGGGTGAGTCCCCAATCGGACCAATAATAAACGTGGGTGATAATACAAATCGTGGACATAATACCACTGTACGTTCATAGATGGTACTCGAAGTTGGAAAGCAAAGAGAATCGATGATCAATCGAACAGTTCGAACTTCCGTCAAGATCAGCTAATATTACACAAAAGGATATTAATGGATGTCTGTGCGGATTTGATCAGTTAATTTCAGACGATTTTCAGTCGTAACATACAGAAGACTTTAGTTATACGATATTAGATCTGACAGCCCAGAGCAACCCTTGGAGCGAGAGCTTATTGTGCTTGGGATGAAAACAAGGAAAGGTTCTGTCTGTAAATGCTCATTCTCATCCTTATGTATGAACCGAAGGTGATACCAATAATTGATATCGGTCAATTACAGACGTCTATCTAAATAGGAGTGTATATTCCTACGTGGTATAAATTTGGTTAATTATTTCAGTATCCATGGTAACAACCAACGTAATCGCTGAGAGAATTCTCCAGTTGGGAATAGATTTCCGTTGCATGGAGTACAGATACTCTTAATCTATATGCTTTTCCAGTTGGTCAGGTTCCGTTCAGTAGATCACTAATACAGGCTGTGAAAGCAAACGTCAAATCGAACATTCAATATTCATAAAAAATGTCCTCTTCATCAAAAGACCAATTTCGTATTTCGTCAACAACAAGGACCTCACCCCGACAACATATAGAAGCTCTTTTATATATAAATTTTCATGTTCAGGATGTGAATCAGAGTACATCGGCAAAACAGACAGATATTTTATTGCTCGCCTGAAAGAACATGCTTCTTCCAAATCCGAGGTGTTTAACCATGTAAGCCAGTGCGACAATTTTGATTACATTCGGCAAATGTTTGATCAAGCAAATGGCTCTTTTGATGATGACCCGATCTCTTTGTTGTCGCTTATAGAATCAAACACTAAAATTATTGATACAGCAGCTCACCGGCCTCAAGTGTCATTCAAAAAAGCCGTTCGCCGGCACAAACCAAACCAAGGATTGAAAGTATCAAAGGATTTAAAATTATTTAGGTAATATCTTTATAGATTAACCAGTTTTCTTTTCATAAATTAGACTGTGTATTGTTTCATAATTGTATATTCCCATGCGAATTACAACATTTGTAAGTTTTCATCAATTCTGAAGTGGATTGCCAAGAAAATTATACCTATATTATGAGTGAAGGTTCTCAGTCATCCAGGTATTAACAATAACAAATCGAAGAACTGATTCTCTGGATTTCGAATTCTATCGAAATTTCCATCTTATCATCTGAATATACCTATATTATCTTAAAATGACAGTCCTTATCCAAACTTCAAGACATGTAGAAATATTCAATGTAGGTACATACCCACTATATCACCATACTTTATTCATTTATGTTCAGTTTACTTAGTTCTTGCCAAATAAGCAGATTATGTATTGTTTTCATCAATTAGATTGTGTATTGTATCACCTGAATCACATATTTTGTAGATCGCTGTCAGGTTATCTCTTAACATTTAAAAAAAATTCTGAAAATGACAGCATTTTAATATCCATCCAACCTGATTGACATTACTGGCTTACCTATTCATAAATGTGTATTGGCTAAGATGTGTATTATGCTTTGTATATATATTAAGCGTATGTAGCTGTTTGTAACTTTGTTCACTGCTGAAGATGCTATAACTAATAGCGAAATATACAGAATGAAATTGTCATCCCTACTCGGACATGTATTTCTTCTCTTTCACAATCATTAATTCGTGAGAAAATGGATTAGATCTGCCTGGAATCAGTAATTTTATATTCAGTGAATGTTTCGTCCAAATTAATATGTTTTGTGTCTTTAGAGAGATTATTGTGGAGGGTACAAATGAAATCACGTGTACTGGTGGCAATGTCTTCATTGGCCCTGTCAATCAGTGTTGGTACTGTGAAACAAAATGGGAATTATGGGCAACACAACCAAATTCAGTATAAATTCAGTATGCACCTGTCGTTCACAAAGAGTTCTCGACCTGTGACAAAGCTATGTCATTTTACTTCTAGAGCTGTTCGCACCAAAATGAGAGCCACTAGGCACGAGCTTTCTTTCTGACAAGTGACGAACCATCAGTCGTCTTCGAACTGATTTCTCTTGTTTTGCTCGGTTGTGCTGTAATACATTATGTTTCAACCAGTAGATAACTTTGTGGTGTAAACGCCAGAAATGAACATAGCACAAGATATATTACCATGATTATTGCTGCTTTATTATGGCCCTGCAATTGGCACGAGTCATTCTTCAAGATATAATTGTCTCATTTATAGTCTTTCCTCGTACACTGTAAAACCTAAGTGGGATAACGCAAACCAAACCATACAGCCTTCCTGACCAAACTTAGACTCATCCTATTGCATCGCGATCTATCCTACTTTTTTTACCGCAGTAAACAAGCAATTATTTCTTAATTCTAGGGCGTACCCTTAGTATCTCAGCTGCGCTTCTGAAATCGAAACACGCTCATGAAATCGCCGACGTGCACAGTATTCACGACACCTGTTCAACTAGACTGGACGAGTCTCTGTTTCATATGTACTATTTATCAATAATACCTAAATGACGTTTAATAAATTGAAAGAAAAGAAAATGGAAAAAAAATGGAAAAGTTAGCGCCCTTGTGACGTCGCGTCCAGACCCTGTTTCAAGCATTTCTCCAGGCAGAGGTATTTCCCTTCATTACCTCCTGGAATATACATTGTGAAACAGGGGCTGGATCCAGACTACTGGTGAACTAGGACGTACTGTATGTCCAATACCAATGCGCATTCACCATGAAGCATCTTATCCAGAATATTATCACAGAAAATTAATCAAAATTTTTCCAACGATTGATTTTTCTTATTTTCTGTTGGCACTGATCAACGAAAGTGCAAAGTATTATTAACAAGGTAATTGCGGCTACATACATGTATATAGTGATGTGGACTCACATGACAAATGTCAGAGATGCACCTAATACACGGCAATCATTCCTTAGAACTGGAAAAAAACGACTCCGCAATTGCAAACCATTGCGGTCATTGAAGTGTATTAACACTGCGCAATACGTATAAAGCAGTTCCTCGGAAGGGATACTTAGCATTTGCAAGTATTTTAATTATGCATGGATTAAACCATTACTCTATGTTGATGATACTCTTTTGTACACCTTGTTGGATTACGAAGAGTATCCATAACTTCCGTATCCAAGCATTATCAGCACCCTATTTGTAGTATGAAACTGTGCTCCAATTATATCAAACATTCTATCGCGTTAAGCTGTTTGTTCATATAAAACCATAGAGTTTATTAGGCGATAATTATAATGCAGCTTCCTTGGCCAATAGGGACCCAGTCGAACACTTATACCCAATCAACTTAGAAGAAAACAGAAATAATACGGTTAAAAGCTGGGAGAAACGGTGTCACCGGTCAGCTCTATTTGCCTCTTACTGTCGGTTAATTCAAGCACGGTGATGAAAGTTGGAAGGCAAACCGAATCGCTGGTCAGTCGAACATAACCAACTTCCGTCAGGAGTAGCTAATATTACTTAGGAGGAAATTAATGGATGTCTGTGCAGATTTGATCTGTTCATTCTAGAGGGTTACCAGTCGTTCACACTGAACTTGAACCCAAACCAATAAAGTAGCACACAGAATATAGATGTACGATATTAGGTGTGACAGCCTAGAGCAACCCTTGAAGCAAGAGCTCATTGCACTATGGAGTATAACAGGGAATGATTCCGTCTGCAATTATTCATTCTCGTCTTTATCTATGAACAGGGAGTGAAATTGTTACCATTGATAGATAAATTACTCAAATTATGCAAGAGTCTGTTTAATTAGGTCGGTGTCCGTGGTAACGTGACCGTTGAGGGTATTCTCCGGTTATTTCCCGCGTATTCCCTCGGACAAATCTTGCTAAACGAGATCGGAGACCAGTAAATCAGATGTTCTATCCACTGTCAACCACTCACGCAACTGGGGTACGAATTCCTATGCTACAACATGATCTGGCGCCCGTTTTTATTAATAAATTGATTCTGTAAAAAAAATCTTAAATTTCAGTATGCGTTGTGAAGTAAACATCATCCAATCATATCTGAAAATGAGGCACCGGTATACATACTTTTTTATTGATGGCAATGTATCTGTATTTCATAATGTTAACCTCATGGGAGCCGTAACCTGGTTACAGGTGGGGACAGCCAGCTGTGAAGCAGGACTGTCCGAGGCAATGGGTGCAGTTCCGAGATTCAATTCAATAGAATGCCAAATTAAGCTGCACCACTCCAAATCGCAGTTATGGTGCAACAAAGTCCATAGTGTTCTCAATGAAATGTGCTCCTGTAGACTGGCGACAGCGAAATGGAAGCAGGGCATTACACAACAGTAGCTTCCAGTTAGCGATTTTATGCACAGCCAGGGAATGCTTACAAACCTGGCGGAATGAATAGGAAGAGAAAGGAGGGAGGTTTCCAATAAGCAACACTCCTCTTGGGTCAAATCTGTTACAATTCATCCGGAAAGCTTCATGTCCATCACATTATGGCTAAAAGTGTGGGAGTATATATACTGAAATTATATACACCCACGCTGATTGCATTGGAGGTTATATATCATAATGTGCCCATGTATGTGATTATCTGCATTTATATCTTGAATTTAGATTCCATTCGACTTTTCTATAATATTCTGTATATTACAGTCACGATGTAACTTTGTCTGTCCACTGTATCATCATGCGCTTGTCGTTCTCCGTGACATTATGAACAAATCTCTTTCAGCTACAACCATATATTTTGCCATGAATTATTTGATTGTTCATTGTCTGACAATTATCGACTTGCTGATCTGACATCCCACTAATGAAGATTTGACAATCCTATGAAGGCACTAATGAAGAATTCCCACTGCTATAGTCGTGATGTTTAAAAGAGTATCAGGAATTCAAAATGGTACTTTGATCATCATACATGCGTTCAAGCATTTATTCCGCAATATTCACGTAACCAATGTTCCTGTAAGCTACACACTTCTTCATGACGATTATCAGTGCACTATTAACATGCAGCGCTTCATTGTATAGTAATACTCTCAGTGTATCGAGAATATCATCATTCAAATTCGATTAATACATTCCGCCGATTGATTTTCCTCAGTCCGGTTTGGCCCTGATAAATGAGAATGAACCGTGATACTGTTCGGGTTTATTGTCACCACATAACGATATTACGTCACATGACAAACGTCAGATATGAACATAAATACAGTGCATTAATGCTACTTCTGTGAAATACAGCAACTGGCGGAAGTCATTGTTAATGCATAATTTTCTGATTTACAGTCTTTTCCGACCTAAATGTAAAAAAATCAGCTATTTCAATCCATTGAGAGCAATGAATCGTAAAAGAATTGTGCTGTGCGAGTGAACCAACCTCTCTTACAATGTGCATGGTAAGCGTAGACACGTTTTGATATAACCATTACATGATTGTGACCACTTGTGTATACAGCTTGTCGGATAAACTACAATGAACTATATATTGTCTAAATATTGTCATGTGAGAGTGCCTTTTATTGATTACTTATTTAAGTCTTCTTGGCTATGTACAGGAGATACCTTCAAGGTCGTCGCTATGGGTATCAAAGATTCCCCCTCCACGCCCAACTGCATGTTATTTTCCCACATTGAACAGTTCAGTACTGGGCTCTCCAAGTAAGGATAGGAAGTGACCCTCTCTCAAGAAATCCTGGCGACGCCCATGACCTTACATTGAAGGACCGTTGCGTTGTGGATAGTAGACATCGTTTCAGATTCGGTTTGATAAAGTTGTTCTGGACATGTACCAGACATATAACATATTTTTGGAAAGATATGGATTCAGGCAATCACATGAGATTGATGATTTTACATTTTCAATTGTAATTTGCTTAGATTCAAATTGTTTAGAGTTGAAAGAAATTACTTGTAATCCGTGGGACACATAATCATTTGTACTTACATCGAAACAAAGGCAATCGTCCTCAAATTGTCGACCGAGAATAAGTTAAACCTTTGTCTAATTTATCTTCTAAACGAAATCTGTCCTATACGATTAATTGATTGAGTAGTTTTAACGTCGTTTTTAACAATTTTCAGTTCTACCATGATGGGGGAGGGGCGAATACCTACTTGTGACAGCAGTCCTATAGTGCTGCCTACTCAAGGATCATACAGACACCCCCCAGCCAGTCACATTATACTGCCACTGAGCGAATCAGTGGTTTCATTTCAGTCCTGTAAATGACACATCGTTAGCATCTCTGTATCTCTTCATACATGTATGTTTGATAAGGGTGAGTCACCAATCGGATCAACAAAAACTTGGGGGATAATACAAATCGTGGAATTAATACCACTGTACGTTCATAGATGATACTCGAAGTTGGAAGGCAAAGCGAATCCATGATCAATCGAACAGTTCGAACTTCCGTCAGGGTCAGCTGATATTACACAGAAGGAAATTAATGGATGTTTATGTGAATTTGATCAGTGAATTTCAGACGATTTCCAGTAGTAACATACAGAAGACTTTAGTTATACGATATTTGAGCCCAGAGCAATCCTTGAGGCGAGAGCTTATTGTGTTAGGGACGATAACAAGGAAAGGTTCTGTCTGTAAATGCTCATTCTCATCCTTATTTATGAGCCGAAGTTGATATCAATGATTGATAGCTGTAAATTACTGAATTCTATGTAAAGGAGTATATGTCCCTACGTGGAATAAATTTGGTTAACTTATTTCGGTGTCTATATGGTAACGACCAACGTAGTCGTTGAGAGAATTCTCTGGTTGGGAATAAGTTTCTATTGCATGGAGTACAGATAATCCTAATCTATATCCTTTTCTAGTTGGTCAGGTTCTGGTCAATAGATCACCAACATAAAGATTGTTTCCTACTAGAGATAATCTGTCAACAGTTTTTAATTGTCCCAGTAAGACATGATGATGATCTTTACTTAAAATCCTAATCATTGTCCATTATTCTTTCTCGAAATGGGTGTACGATATTTATCACAGAATTTGAGAAACTTAAAATGAAGCACTGTTTGACAAGTTTCTGAAATAATATTAAAATCGACACAGCCTGCACATGATCTAGCAAATGCTACCAGGCGAGATATGTATACACCGTATGCAGGTCCTTCAGGAATATTGCTATTCGGAAATGGGTATCTACCTATGTCTCTTGTCGCTCTGATCCAACACAATCCATGGTCTTGTCAATGAAATATGCGACTGTAGGCTGTCGACAGCGAAATAATGGAGGCATATTAGTAGCGAGGATTTCGACTCTTATTTTGCCGGGGGAGGTAACTCTTGCATCCACCAGGGGGCGCTGTCCCGTATGACGTCACTTCCGGTCTGGGTGAATGGAGCGTGGCCTTGCCGTATGACGTCACTTCCGGTTTGGGTGAATGGGGCGTGACTTGTGAGGATGATAGGAGATGTACTGACCTGTTTGTGGGGATGTCGTTCATCTCCGTGTCTTTTCCGTGAGAGGAACATGTACTGGGGGTTTTCCCCACAATGTCGTTCACCTCCGTATTTCTTCGGTCAGGTCCGTGGGAGCTTGTACTGATCTGTCTGTGGGGTTTTTCCCACAATGTCGTTCACCTCCGTGTCTTTTCGGTGAGGTCCGTGAAGATGTGGCGGGAGGTACCGAGAGATGTGACGGAGGTGTGCGAAGAGACACGGAGATGACCGAAGAGGTACGGCGAGTTCGTTGAGGTCCGTGAAGATGTGCCGGAGGTGACCGAAAACACCCGGAGGTGACCGAAGACACACGGAGCTGACCGAAAAGACCCGAATGTGATCACCGGAGAGTGACGGAGGTGACCGAAAAGACCCGGAGAATACCGAAAAGACACACGGAGAATACCGAAAACACTCGAATGTCACGAAAAAACGTATAAAAGGGGAAATTTTTAGGGAGTTGGTGCATTCATCGGCCTGCCGAACGGAGCTATCTCACCTGCCTACCTGACCAGCCTGCCTGACCAGCCTACCAGCCTGAACCACTCTGACGAGAGGAGCTATTTGCCGGGGCCTCACTGCAGCATGAGACGTGGAGAAGATTTTCCAGGGGGCCCAGGAGCGCCTCCGGCTGAAGACATTTATCGACGTCACTGGACCACCATACGCCATTGTTTTCACCGTCACCGTCGTCTATTGGACTTATATAACTTTCGACTGCAGGACCTCACGTATCTTTCTACTTACGCCGAGAACATTTTCACAGACCAGGTCACAGCTTTTAAGTTGAATATGACATTCGGTTACATCTTACGGCACAAAGAGACGGACCAGTTGCGGTATTTTTATCCCGGCAATAATACCTATGTGTTTGACCAGCCGTTCACGGTGACGGATGCGATTTTTCTGGAGCCACTCATCGACCAACTCACTACGTTGGACCCGTTGGAATGGGCCCGGTTGCAACGCCCCAATACCAAATGGACTGTAGAAATGGTAACGAACGTCACATTTTTCGTCACCAAAATGAGAGATCATCCTATCAGTGCTCCTGTCATTCTGCCACCTTGGCTGCTTCATCGAAGAGGACTGTATGCATTAACGGGAGGGAGAAATGGTCCCTACAAAGACCGGAAATGTCTGTTTCGGTGTTTGGCCGTGCATCTGGACGAGTGTAATCCCGAGTTTTGTGACAAAGTGGCCAATGGCTATTGGAGACAGTATTTACAGGAGCAAGACTTGGACGCGCGGCAGTTCCGTGGAGTCCCGTTCAAGTATTTGGATGTCGTGGAAACTCTGTTCAACATCAATATCTTTGTATACCGATTACGATGCGAGGAGGATACATTTGTGGCTGAATTGGTTCATCGCTAAACAGAACGGTATGCTTCTACGATGAAAGTCAATGTCTTCGACGACAATGGGGTGAGTCATTTTTCCTTCATCTACAATATGAGCCTGTACGCCCAGTCTTACAGTTGTGCCCAATGCCATCGGGTGTTCAAAGAGTCTTACAACTTACATCGGCACGAAAAGATTTGTGACAACAGTGTGAAACGGAAATTTCCTGGTGGTGTGTATCATAATACGCCTACTATTTTCGAGGAGCTGGCCGATGAGGGTCTTGTCATACCGGAGGAGGACCGTTATTTCCCCTACCGGGCGTGTTACGATTTCGAGGCCCTGTTGGAACCCATGGACATGTTCTCAGCGAAAACGCAGTGGACGCAGCGCCATATTCCCCTCAGTGTGAGCATTTCCACCAACGTACCCGGCTATGACGCTGCGCCTGTCTGTTTCGTGTCGTCGGGGGATTCCCATGAGTTGATTACACGCATGATGGAGTATTTAGAGGAAGTCAGTGCGGCCAGTACGGAATTGTTGGTGTCCAAGTTCCAGGACGTACTGGACCAACTGGACGATCGGATTCCTATACCCGGTGTATCGTTCAGCGACGATGAAGAGTCAGAGTCCGAGTCGGAGACCCAGGAGCCGGAACCCATTCAGTCGCAGGATGTCCCTTTACCTAAACCGTATGCGGAGAAATTGAAAGCCCGCTTCCTACAATACCTAGGCCAGTTACCTGTGCTCGGTTTCAACTCGGGGCGATACGACTTGAACATGGTGAAGGAATTTCTCTACCCTTACTTGGCCCAGGCTAATACCATCAAGTCCGTCATCAAGAAGATCAATAATCATATGGCCCTCACTACCACGTCACTCCATTTCCTGGATGTACGGAACTACTTAGCTACCAATTATAGCTATGATCAGTGGGTGAAGGCGTATGACTGTGCACAAACCAAAGGGAGGTTCCCTTACACGTATATATCGACGCTCGACCGCTTGGAGGAAACACAGTTGCCACCCCGGGACGCGTTCTTTGACGATTTGAAGCAAGTGGAATGTCCGGAAGACACGTACCGCGAACTACAGCAGGTATGGAACGACCAACATATGCAGACCTTGCGAGATTTCCTGATATGGTATAATAACTTAGATGTGGTTCCTTTCCTCGAAGCGGCCGAGAAAATGGTTCAACTCTTTCGTCGTGAGATGCACGTCGACATATTCAAGGAGTGCTTAAGTTTACCGGGTCTGGCGCTTCGCCAACTCTTTCAAGATTGTCCTACATACTTCTCGCTGATACAGCAAAATGATGCGGACATGTATGATTGTCTAACGCAGAATATCGTCGGCGGACCTAGCCTTATTTTTCACCGTTATCACGAGAAGGACGTCACTACTCTCCCCGGTGGGAAACCCTGTGCTAAGATCATCGGATTCGATGCCAATGCCTTGTACCTGTGGTCTCTTGCCCAGCCCATGCCCAGCGGTCATTATACGCGCTGGTTGGCGGAAGGCCAGCATTTCACACCGCAACGCACCCCCTACAAGCATCTGGCTGACCAGTGGTTGGATTGGGAAGCCTATCGACGGGGAATTTCCATACGCCATCAGACCAACGCCACAGAGAAGCGGATAGGAGATCGTCGACTCCCCGTCGATGGGTTTGCTATTATCCACAATAAGCCCACCGTATTCCAGTTTTACGGCTGCTATTGGCACGGCCACGAATGTCGTTTCAGCGCTGGACGCTTCAACCAACGACGTGGGAAATCGGCGGAAGAATTACGGGAAGAAGTCCAGGAGAACGGCGATTACATCAAAGAGAGAGGATACCACCTCATCGAAATGTGGGAGTGTGAATTTCACACCATGTGCCAGGCCCTCCCACATTTACGCCGTTTCCTAAAAGAGCGCGAGTACCCTCTCAGTCGTCGGCGACTCCTGAGTCTGCCACAGATGTTCGACGCTATTCGTTCCGGGGACCTCTACGGCTTTGTCGAATGTGATCTGCATGTTCCCGACACTCTCAAGCCACTCTTCGCCCAGTGCCCTCCCATCTTTAAGAACACACTGGTGGGTCGGGATGACATTGGAGACACCATGGGCGCCTATGCTGAGCAACACGAGTGTTTGCCTCGACCTCGACGGATGTTGATTGGCAGTATGTGGGCAGAGAAAATCTTGCTGGGCACTCCGCTACTACAGTGGTACATCAGCCACGGTCTGGAAGTCACACGCGTGTACCAAGTGATACAGTACGTACCCAACGCCTGTTTTGCGGGGAATGCCGACATCGTGACGTCTGCCCGTCGTCAAGGTGATCAAGATCCGAGTAAGGCCATCATCGGTGAATCGTGGAAATTGACGGGCAATGGCTATTATGGCAAAACGGTCACGAACCAAGATAAGCACGTGAACGTGAACATCTGTACCACCCCACAAGCCCGCAAAAAGGTCAATTCCCCTCTGTTTCGCTCCGTGGAGGTCATCGATGACGACACGTATGAAATCACTTTAGCCAAAAAGACTATCCGTTACAACCTGCCCCTCCAGATTGGATGTATGGTATACCAGGTGGCCAAGCTGAGGATGCTCCAGTTTTTGTATGATTTCATGGGTGTGTATTTTAATCCATCAGACTGGCAACTCATGGAGATAGATACAGACTCTGCTTACATGGCCGTGTCTAATGCGGATTGGGAGTCCCTGGTCAAACCCGAGTTACGTGCACAGTATGAGGCGGAACGGGACCAGTGGCTACCTCGACGTGACCATTACCAGTACGACAAGCGGACGCCGGGCCTCTTCAAGTTGGAGTGGAGTGGGGATGCCATGATTGCTCTCTCCTCGAAGACGTATTACTGTTACGGTGGAGACCAAAATAAGTTTAGCTGCAAAGGGGTGAACCGGCGCGATCCGGCCATCGACAAAGCCTTGTACCTGAACGTGCTGCAAAGCCAGGCCAGTGCAAGTGGGACTAACAGAGGATTTCGGGTCGTGGACCACCAGATGCGGACGTACATCCAGAAACGAGACGCCTTCACCTTCTTCTACCCCAAGCGGAAAGTCCTTCCCGATGGCATCAGTACTACTTACCTGGATTTGTGAAACTATGACATTTGATATACTTTTCATGATATGAGTTAAAACTAGTACTGTAAAAAAGTCAGAAGGGTCGCCAGTTCTAAGTGCAGGGCGTGGGTTCGAATCCTACGCTCTGACAGTTTTTACACACCACCTGTATTGTTTTGTACATATTCTATACATTCTTGTTCACTTGAATAAAAAAAGTCAAACACATCACTTGTGTTTTTATGAATCTTTTTTATTGAACATCAATGAACGTCAGAACAACAACGTCATAGCAAAAAACAATGAGAACACACACACATTGAATCAATTAAGACAACCAGAGAAATGGGGCATGCACATTAAAACGAGAGGCAGTCCAGTCGTATACGAGTACATCACGGTCTTCGGCTTGAGAATAATCATCAAACATTTGTATGATCGTTTGCATAGAATGTCCTCTACTCCAGTGAGTGAGATAAAACACACAGTACTGTCCGCATACACTACTCAAGGGTCCTTGTAATCTTTTAGTATTCCAGCGCCACACTGTAGTAGATACGTCCATGAACTTCACCAAATCGGAATGCAGGGGTGCAAGTCCGTAGGAATCGAAGTATTCGCCTTGGCCCAGGGCGTCCACGTACACAGCCACCCAATGTTCACCGGGTCGAGTACCAGGGTCTGTATTCAGGATGTAGGCTGCTGGGGTGGTTGGGGTGGTGGGAAACACATTGCGTGGAAACACACCTCGAAAGGGTACCCTAGGATCTCGCTGGATTATGGCCATCAGCTGCTCTGTATCCATGACTCTAGCTGGCGTAGTCACACAGGACGTTTCTTTGCTGATCCACGGTGATGACGTTATCAAACTCGGCGTAGCAAATCACGTTAATGGTATGCATTAGAGGGACCGAGAAACGCAGTTCCAACCGTAAGTTTCCTTTCTTGAGCAAGGCCAGTTGATGATCGTGTCCCAAGGTTGGGGTGAGGTCGAAGGCGAACAAAGTGTACCCACGGCTAAAGTCTCGTCGAGTGATGATATTTCCTTCGTCCTGATTGTTTTGTCCTGTGGCTGTAAACAGGTTCAGGTAGCTCCGCACATAGTGATGGTTACCAAAATCGGGTTGAAACGGACGGGCTGGAATTTGATGGCCGGCCACGTGCAGTGCCAAAAAGTTGAGGTTGAAATGTTGAAAGTGGAACGGATTCTCACTCCACTGTCCATTGAAAGTGGTGTTGGTGACACACGTCAGGGTAAGACGTTTAGGGAGATCCCCTAGAAATAAATTTTCACGATTGGCCATCATCGTACCAGCTGGCACAGAGAACACCTTGGTCTGTACGCGGGCTGGTTTTTTCGATAAGGCTTCCATGTGACTCACCAACACGCCCTGTTGCAAATCCACCGTACGGACAAACAGGGCTGCATCTTCTATGATGATCTTGTAATTGAGAGCATCTCCATCGGCCATCAAGGCGAAAGTGGGTGCGGAACGGATCAACTTGATCTTGATGGATACACCGTTCATCATGTAGCGGTCTTGCAGGAACAGATCGGCGTGCAGTCGTCCCATCATATCGACGGACCGGCTACGGGCTGTAAACTGCCTGCGATGGCCGAACCCACCATTGGCAATGGTGACGGCATCCATGGCTCCGGGTGTATCCCTGTAGTACAGCGAGGCTTGCAAGTGTGTTTTTTGGCATCTTCTCCGTACGACAACAGCGTCTCGATGTAGGCTCGGTACGGGTACGTATTGGTGGACGTACTGATGAGTTTATCGTTCAGACTGATATCCACCTGTTGGAACAAGGAGTGCAGCCAAAGATTCACCGGGCCTACCACCGCACCGTTGTCCATGGGCGTCCCGTCGTTGTCCACTATTTTGGCTTTCACGTACAAGTACGTGTGGGCTAAATCCAGGTAGGCCGTATCTTTGTTTTCAATGGTAAATTCCAGTGGTCCCGTACCCGTCAGACTAGCCAGGGGTCGATGTTCTGCCCAACGTCCTTCGGCGACACTGGTCTGTGTGGGTGGAATAGTCCACAAATCCAATTCACTGTTGGTAGACGGACACGACTCGGAGTGAATGAATGCCATTATGCGAAGATGTCTCTCTTACCCTTCTTCTTCTTCCGGGGTGTGCGTCGTCGGTGTGGCGGTCGTCGAATGACTCTTCGCTGTGCCCGTGGTTGTCTTTTAAGGGATTTGGCGATCAAGACGCTGCCTGCTTCTTGGGCCCGTCGTTTCAAGGCTTGTCGGGGTGCCGTGCCTCCCAAGACATCACCGGCCACGCGCAGTCCACTGCGTACCGCTTGTTTACCCACCGCTTTTACTCCCCGTGTCACCAAGGGCAAGAACGTTTTCACGATGCTGCCCAGTATGTTACCCAACCCGTGACCTCGTTGCATGCGTGCACCGCTAAAGATGGGCAAGCTACCTCCCGTTTGTTTCTTGTAGTAGTCGGCATAGCTGGCCGTATGGCACTGGTAAGGCACGTACATTATACGAAGTGAGGAGAACGTGCTTGTCGGAAATGAAGTGTCAGCACCACTTTCCCTCGTTCGAATGCGACCGGGTGTCCCGTGTCATCTCTTATATCCACCGTGATCGTGTTGATATCGGTGTGTCGTACGGGCAGGTAGAGTATGTGGTTGAAACTCTGGGTGACTTGATCGCCATACTTCTTTTTAATGGGCACCACCCGTAACAGAGGTGTGTTCACATCGCCCACAATATGGCTGTCCACTGCGTCCGAGTAGACGTAGAGTCCGTACATACCCACTTTCATATCCATCACAACGTCACCGTTGTCGGTGGTGGGACCCGCGTAGATGTCGTAAGGGAGACCTAACATTTGCTGTAGCCTAGGACTGAGTTCCACACCCACGTTGGGGCTGAGCAGGATACAGACCTTGTCGTTGTGTGCGTTGACATCGAAGATCACGTGATTCTTGAAGGGGTAGGCTTTGACGGGTCTTGAACTATTCGTCACCACCCGTAGAGACTTATAATTCAACAATGTGGTCAGACCCTCTATGAACGCCTTGGGGTATCGTATTGGCCTTCGGGGAGAGTCAGTCGGTTTATTTTGCCTTCGTAGGTCACTTCGTACCATACTTCTTTGCCTCGCACGTTGTACCACGAGTAAGGGTATTGAATATCCACCAGTCCACATTCCCACCGTCCAGGTAAATGCAACGGTTGCGGTAATTGGGTCACGTACTTGGCCAAGGTGTTGTCAGGAAACACATCGAGCGAACTGTTACTGGGCAACGTGAGGTAAAACATGACGACTGAACTTTCTTGCTTCTGCACCTGGCTTTAATAGGGCTCCCAGGCCTTGGGAGGATGACCTCGGCGTCGTGATCGTCGCGGTGACTTAGATCTTGGTGGTTGCAGGGGATGGCGTGGTAAAAGGGGTGAAAAAGTAGGTGCCCGTCGTTATGGTGTTTTGGGGGGTGACTCCGGTTCCCAAGAAGAGGGTGGTGGTGGTGGTGGTGGTGGTGGTGGTGGTGGTCGTCTACTCGGCGATTGCTGGGTTCGCTGCATAAAGGCCCAACGGTTAGGATTCCCCACCAATTCTTGAGGGGTGTGTGTGTCTTTCAACCCCTGAGCAAAGGCTTCCCAGCCCGGTGGATTTGAGTGTTTGCGAGAGCGTACCGTATCGTTGATCAAATCGGTGATATGAGACCCCGGCACCACTCGGTTTCGAATAAGCAGTTCCCCCTGATCGCTCCAACCCATATCGGGATTCTGTTTCACCCGGTCCAACAATAAACGAGCCTTGGTATTGAATGCCTTAGGGACACTGGCCAACACTTCCTCTTCCAGCTGAGGTGATGATGGCGGTGTGGGTGCTGGCGCTGCTGGTGGTGGTGGTGCTGGTGGTGTACTACCCCTATATTGATCCATAAACGTCTTGTACCGGTTCAGCGTCTGATGGTAGAGTTGAATTTTCTCGTGATCGGGTAGTCGACGTTGGAGTATACTATTCATCTCTTCGTCGAGAGACTGGAGTTGTTGCACCGTGGCGGGCACGGGATAGGGTGATTGCAAACTCTGTAACAGTCGAAGTTCGACCAGCATCATTTTTTTCGTATGTTCCATGACGTTAGCGTCCCAAGATGGAGCCTACTAACGGTCCCAGTACGGAAGCGGCTAAGGGTGCGAGGAGTGCCCCGAGAAATCCACCTCGCTGTAACACCTGTTTCTTTTTCTTTAAACTGCCCGTCTTCTTCACCAGCGTTCGGAGACCCGTCTTGTGCCGTTGCAATTTCCCTTTCTGCAGGGGACTGAGAGGAACATTCCCTTTTAACACATTATGAGCGACTTCACACAAACACCGTACCAATTCTGCGTCCGCGCCGCGCACCAGGGCCCGGCCCACCTCCGGTGGCGCGCTGCGTAATACGCGGAGGGCCGGCGCGTGCTTCCGTATCCGTGCAGACATGATGAGGAAGTGAATGTTAGAGTGGTTGTGTCTTCTTCTTTTATTTGGGTGTGTACACCGTCTGGAACTCTCCGGGGAAAATGTGGGTGCGCAATCGAAGTGCCGAGGGTGTTCCTTGTTTCAAGTCGATGAGTAGATACCCGTGGGCCCCTTGGGTGGCATCTTCAAAGGCTTCCCGCACAAAGGCCGTGTTTTTAGGGTACATCTGTTTCACCAGGTGCATAATTTGTGATGCGTCTCTGGGGTTTTTGAACAAGACCACATACTGAGCATTCAAACTGATGTTCCTGTGCTCTTTGTTCTTACTGAAGAGATTCTGGACGATGTAGATGATGCTCAACCGACGATGATGGCTCCCTTTCGTAAAGAGACGCGTCACCCGACTGTCCGTTTCGGTCATCAGATCGTCTACCACGACCAACGTATCTTCTGGGGTATCCTCTGGGGGTAATCCTCCACCAAGGTGAGTCCAGGGATGCGTGCCAGTTCCTCGTACGTAGGCTGCCAAGCTCCATAACACCACAGGATGCGAGCCACGGGTGGTGAAATGAGAGCTGACCCGTGTTGGATGAGCCGTTGAACGAAGTGTGTTTTTGCCGACCCGGTCGGTCCAGCGATGAGACACGTGAAGGGGTGCTGCCACCGAGGATCCATCTCGTTATTTGGTGATTTGCGCCCAGCGTTCAGAGGCCCACCACCGTTGTCGTGGATCCCACCGGGGGTCGTAGTCGTGCGGGTAACGTTGCCGTGGTAAACGTGGTACTCGTCCCACTCTAGGTGTTAGCGTCGTGGTGGTGATGGTGGGTGTTCTATGTTGCCGTGGTTTTGCCCTGGGTGCTGTGGAAGATGATGCGGGTGGTTCGCTTCTGAGGGTAGGACTAGGCAGGTACACGGGGGGATCCCAGGTGAAGTTCCGCAGAGGTGGCGGAGGAGTAGACCGCGTAGTGGGATGGGTTGTAGAACGTGGTGATCTGGTAATGTTCCGCAGCATCGTAGGAGAGGGTGTGGTGGTGGTGGTGGTGGTGGTGGTGGTGGTGGTGTTGGGTGATTGCATTTGACGTTGGGGGGCAGGACTTGGACGAATGGCGGGTAGGTTGAAACAGGATATCAGGTACGCCAAATCGTAGAAGACTCCTCCAAATAAGGTACCCAGAAGCACTAGTAGACACACGACGGTACCGACTTGTCCTTTTCGAGTGCGCAGCAGTAAGGGCAGATGTGCACTATCCATGGTACAACCCTAGACTGAAGACTGTAGGCGATGTGAGGTAGAATTTATAGCCGTTTCATGTCACGGGCTGAGACCCAGGAATTAAACGAACTGGGCCAACCTTGCCATTTGACGAAATGATAGGGGATGCCACGTCGACGTTCCGTTTTCAAAATCTTTTCCACCGTGTAGTAGTCTTTCCGTGTTTTGACCACCGGTTGTAATTCTGCCTCGTAAAACGTGCCTTGCAGTGTTTCTCCTTGTAGATCTTCCAGTTGATAGACGTGTGGGTGTCGAGGGTTATGGCGAACGATGACAAAGTGCTCGTCACTCCAGTTGGGCAAGTAACTTTTCTCAAATTGCCCTTTGACTTTACTGATCCGTACCACATCCCCGCGTTTGTAACGGGGTGACGTGAGTGGACTTGGTTCTATCAAGTACAGCGTACGGCGCACTTGATGTTCGTTGCGTTCCGTCACATCGAGGGTCGCTCGCTGGATACTGCGATGATAGGCTCGATTGTACCCTTGGACCAGTTGAGGTAGCACATCGATGTACCGTCGGGTGTTTTTGGCGGTAAAATACTTGTACATCCGTCCTTTGAAGGTTCGATTGAATTTTTCCACCACAGAGGCTTTGGTCTCGTTGTACGTATGGAAGAAAAACACCTTCTGTTTCTTAAGAAAGGCTTGAAAGTGGCGGTTGAGAAATTCTGTGCCTTCATCCGTTTGCAAATAGAGGGGTTTGCGTCCCGTCTTGAAAATCTGCTGGAACGCTCGTACCAGATTCTCTCCTGTTTTGGTCCGGATGGGTAGCACCCACGCGTACTTAGATAAAATATCGATACAGGTCAACATGTACCGATGTCCATCATTGTGGGTAGCAAATCGACTCATATCGACCAAATCGGCCTGCCATTGTGCGTCTACGCCTCCTACGATGAATCGGTTACGGCGAAAATGTCGTCGGGCTGCTCGATGTAAGCTATAAGTGTCTTGGGTTTTTAACCATTCTCGAACTTCAGTTCGACTGATGCCTTGGGAATGTGCAGCTCGAGCGAGCGCTCTCACAGCGCTATAAGCGGCTGGACTGGTGGGTTGTAATACAAATCTGTTAACACCTTGTTCACAGTCTTACGCCACGTGGATTCCTGCCGCCCGACCTTGTGGGTACTCCACTGGCTGCCCTTTTGGATTCCCTGGATTGCGCTGTTGTGTGTTCGCTTCATGAGTAGACACTGACACTCTAGCCTGTGTGCACCCTATAGATATAGTACTTCATCGACAATGGGGACTACTTTTTCCAAGGCCGTCCATAGATCAGGGTCCAGGGTAAAACCACCCTCGTTCAGACAGAGGAGTCGAGCAAAAAAGGCGCCGCGGAAAATGTAGACGTCGTCACACAGGTGAATGCTATCACCGTCGAGGTCACCCAACAACACGCGTTTCAAGGTAGTCCAGCCTTCCGGTGACAAAGAGACGCGCGCTTTGGGTTCAGACGTACACCAACACCTACGTCCGCTATCGATGAGGTCTACTCGTTTGGGGAACAACAATAGGGTGCAGCCAGGTGTAAGAGTCCGGGTAGCCACAGAGTTCGCGTCGGGGTGCAGTAAGTGGTGGACGTCGGGGATAATAGTTTTCAGCGCCTGCCATAATGCCGGACGGAGTGTGATATGGGGACCACCACGCTGTTCTAACCGGGGAAAAAAAGAATCATCTCTACCACTTCGTAGGTAGACACCCACTCCCACGTGCATGAAATCGACTTCGGGCTCTTTTCCCTGTAACAACCGTGTCAATAGAGTCCACCCTGCTAGGGTTAAACATAGCTTCACCTCTCGGGGTTGTTCTTCGATGAGCTGCAGGTGATTGTCATGGACGATCAGGGTGACGTGGATGGTGAGTTGGAACAACGCAAGCTCTCCATCTGCTCCGTGCGCTCCCATGGTGGTGAATGACAAAACACCGACTAGGGAGGCCTGTATATATCGCTGTGCAGGGGTTTATACTACACCCTGTCAGTGCCTAGTGGACTCACCTATACTCCCTGCAAAATAAGGGGTTGGGTAATTTTTTATACTATAATGTGCCCCTATGGGGTATAATTAACTCCTAGTCCGTAGCCGTACACGTTACAGTTTTTCATGTGTTCGTGTCTCTCTATCCTAATCCGTACCCGTACACGTTCTGGTTTTATTTTTCCATCTCCCTTCGCCCTTCGTGAAAGTCCGTGATCACTCGGTAGTGTGTGAAGAGATGTTCATATACACACCCACTTTCTCGGGGTGTTCTGACCCTACACCTGCCTGAGTATAGGAGTTATTATAACATCACTATATGTACTAACATGTACCTCAGAGCAGTTGTTTCGGATAATTTCGGGAATATATCTTATGTATATCCCAGGTATATCTCTCATCAGGGGCCAAACCTAATCATGAATATATTTAACTATTCACGATAAATACTCTCATATTCTCGTAGATATAGTGATGCCGGAGTTACCCACGGGGTGAAATCTTACATTATTTTAGATTTACACTCTTCTTCTTCGTTACTGTTGTCTGTGTTGCACACGTTGTGTAATCGTTTATTAATTTCGATTCACACATATCTTGTTTTTCTCTTCTTTCTTGCTGACGGTTCTTCTCACGTGCCAGTGTATTTTAGCAATATACTGAATGGGCTGGCACGATCCCGGCATGGTCGTCACAGGAGATTCGGATTATGCTTCGAAAAACATCTCGGACCGCATAGCATATTCTTACTATTTCTCAATCCAGGTGTCGGAACATGAATCTCACTTAAAGAGATATTAAATACGGCGCATGTTCATTTCAGGATGTCAGCCGCTGTCTGCATTCCGTCTCTCAATGGTTGTAGTCTGCGGTAACATGAATCTCACTTAAAGAGATATTAAATACGGATCATGTTCATTTCAGGATGTCAGCCGCTGTCTCCATTTCGTCTCTCAATGGTTGTAGTCTGCGGGAACATGAATCTCACTTAAAGAGATATTAAATACGGATCATGTTAATTTCAGGATGTCAGCCGCTGTCTGTATTCCGTCTTTCAATGGTTGTAGTCTGCGGGAATCCCTAGTCCCTAGTCCGTAGCCGTACACGTTATAGTTTTATTTTTTTCGTGCCTCTCTATGCTAGTCCTTACCCGTATACGTTATAGTTTTTATTTTCCATGGCCCCACCTTCGTCAAAGTCCGTGATCATTCGGGGGTGTAATGTTATAGAGATACGAATTGATTTAACCTAGGAATTTGCTATACCAATTTTGTGCAAAAAGAGAGGATTGTAAGTTAACCCAGGAGGCATGACCCAGGCCTTATTGGGCCAATCAGCGACGCGTATATCAACCAATGGTGCGGCCGGAGACAGAACCAATGAACGAGGTTCGCCCCGTTTAAACAGCCAATGAAAATCTACTCTATATTCAGTATAAAACCCAGGGACGCGTGGGGAAAAGCTTCATTCAAACCCTTTTTCGCAAGCTCACAGCATCGTATCAAACAGATCCAAGAAATCATGAATAGAGTGGCCAAGATGTCGACGGGAGGCGGGAAGTTAGCGGCAAAGACCAAGGTGGAAAGAAAAGAGAGAAGACAGAGGGAGAGGCTAGGGAGAAATATCGAAGCTTTTTGGATGGGAGAGATCCAGAGGTGGACGCGGACGAACATCAATTTTACGCCGCTGTCGTGGGCGGCGTTGTACTACGCCGTCACACGCGCACTGACCACGTTCACCGGGGAAAATTGGATTTCTTCTCTCCGCCAGGCCCTGAACGAGGAAGAGAGACAGATCCAACAACAACAACAAAGCCAGCCGGAATTCGTCAACATTGACGAATTGCCGAGAATATCACCACCGACATTCCTGGATGATCTACCCTCGGTACCAGACGACGCTGAACAACAACAACAGCCTGGGCGGTACTTTTTACAGCCTGGTCGGTACTTTTCCACCAGTTTGGAGTAGACAGGCAAACTCCCCCTGAATAAAACGGGGTAAACAAATTGACCTTAACGGCCCTTGTCAGGGCCACCCCAATCTTACGAAAGGGGAACTTCTAACGTGGCACATTCAATTAAATTCAGGTCCTACATAGGTGAATCTCCTCTCCTCTATATTCTATGATTACCAATCTCCAACCCCAAAAAAATCCCTGCCATCAACGGTCCTTTTCAGGGCCAACCCCTAGCCTTCCAAACACATAAGACCCTTTTTCAACGTTCAGGGCCAACCCCTAGCCTTCCAAACACAAAAGACCCTTTTCAGTGTTCAGGGCCAACCCCTAGCCTACCAATGCAAAATCTCCTCTCCTCTATGATTACCAATTTCCCACACCTCACCACAACAACAAAAATTCACACTCGCCTTTTTCCGGGACTACTCGGTAGTTCTCAATCTCCTCGCCTCTATGATTACCAATCTCCCACACCTCACAACAACAAAAATTTTACACTCGGCTTTTTCCGGCACTATTCGGTATATTATTACCGTACATTCATACTAATGGTGTTTTTTTATTTTACCTGGGCGCTGTTAGTAGGAAGTTCCCATTTACTAAGTGTTATTTACCTATTGTTACCTAGGTGTGTGCATGTGCAGGAGTTGGTGTTTTTTGTGCTTTTAATTAGAAGCTTGCTCTTTCGAATATAATTGGGGGTCCTCATAAGGACCGTTAGGAAGGCGTAAGGGATTACACCGATCGGAACAGGTTTTCTCGCCTCTGGGTACACACGGGACATTTCAGAGCGACGAGTGTACACGCTATGGGCTTGTAAGTGGGCGTAGGCACTGGTCTTCCTGCATGTCTGTTAATACAGCGAATACATAACGCTTGGTGTCCACATGGAAATATAGCGTATTTGGCGTAGCGACTACTGCATTGGACACAGGGTAAATACTGTGCCGCTTCCCATGTTGTGCCTCGCTCCAGTCTTCTTATTTCGGTACAGTAGTACTCAAGATATTGCTGCTGTAAAATAGCCATCTCTTCTTTTTTTTGTTCTTTTTTTTCTCTTTCTGTTTCTTGGTCTTCTTCCAACTCATCTTGTAATTGCTGCTGTAAAATAGCCATCTGTTCTTTTTCTTGTTCTTTTTTTTCTCTTTCTGTTTCTTGGTCTTCTTCCAACTCATCTTGTAGGAATTAAGCAATCTGTTCGTCCTCGGTAGGATAGACGTAGGGACTCACGTAGGGACTATTGTCCACTCCATCCATGAATTCACCGGTTGCTTCTTGGTCTTGGGCTTGTTCTTGATGTTGTTTGAACACATCTTGTAGGACTCGTTCAAACCGTTCGTGTTGGGGAGTACTATTGGCGGTGACATCTCCATCCGCTGCCTCTTCTTCTTCTCCTTCTTCGTCGTCTTCAATATCGATGAATTCACCCGTAACATGGTGAAGATACTGTCGCTTTTGTTGTGAAACTGGGGTGAAAGTCTCGCCGCCCTCTACCGGTTGGTGTTCTTGTTCATCATCTTTGAATAGCTCTTCTAATATGTTGTCAAGCCATGACTCGTTAATAATATTGTGCGCTCCATCAATATCCATGTGTTGAGCCATGATGTAGTTCAAAATGAATGGATAGACACTGCGCGCTTTTTATAGTCTAACCGTAGAGTGCCCGTATGAGCGCGCGGACGTCAGCGAAATCTTCTCCCTCAAGCCTTGTGCTGGCCCAGGTCCGCTGAAAATTTTGTGTTTCTTTTCCATCTTCAAACCGGTCTCATTTTGCAATAAATGCGAGTTGACGTGTAAAACTTATTTCAACTTGAACTTTGGGAACTTATAGTGTATCGTTGAAAAATTCAGAAGGCTAGCGGCAGGCTAACCCTATATTTTTAATGATTTTGTCGATTTTAGACCCGTATGGTTATGGGAGTGGTGGTGTGGAAAACCCGGTAAATTTGAAATAAATCGGTTTACCTCCGTAAAAACACTTTAGGTGTGTTCCTCACATCCTTATAATGTCACCCTGAAAATTGGAGCCGGTTTAACGAAGAAAAAGTAGGAATTTTTGTCCTATCACTCTGGCTACGGTAACACAGCCATTGACACGCATAGCTGTACACGCATTCGGCTCCATATTGTAGAGTGCAGCGAGAAGATTTCGATGACGTCCGCGCCCCTTAGCCATTGACACGCATAGCTGTACACGCATTCGGCTCTATATTGTATAGTGCTGTGTTACCGTAGCCAGAGTGATAGGACAAAAATTCCTACTTTTTCTTCGTTAAACCGGCTCCAATTTTCAGGGTGACATTATAAGGATGTGAGGAACACACCTAAAGTGTTTTTACGGAGGTAAACCGATTTATTTCAAATTTACCGGGTTTTCCACACCACCACTCCCATAACCATACGGGTCTAAAATCGACAAAATCATTAAAAATATAGGGTTAGCCTGCCGCTAGCCTTCTGAATTTTTCAACGATACACTATAAGTTCCCAAAGTTCAAGTTGAAATAAGTTTTACACGTCAACTCGCATTTATTGCAAAATGAGACCGGTTTGAAGATGGAAAAGAAACACAAAATTTTCAGCGGACCTGGGCCAGCACAAGGCTTGAGGGAGAAGATTTCGATGACGTCCGCGCGCTCACACGGGCACTCTACGGTTAGACTATAAAAAACGCGCAGTATCTCGTCTGCTATCCATTCATTCAGCTGCATCATGGCTAATCCTACTAGACGGACGCTATTCAACACGATGAACCAACAAGATCCTAGAGAACATAGAGAACGGATTCGCCCAAGTGGAGAAGACAACGAACATGTTACAATCATTACGAGTTTGCAGCGTGTTCATGAAGCTCATATTGCTGAAGCTTTGAGGCGGAGAGGCGCACAACAAGAGAGAGAAATAAGGGACGCTGTGCAGGGAGAAGATGATGATGATGATGAAGCAACAGACGATGAAGATCTACCAGAGGTGGAGTGGTTAAACAGTAGTAGACCCCCAGCAACTACAGCTTCGATGGCTACCACAACGACGGCTACCACAACGACGGCTACCGCAACAGGAATGACAATACCACCACCTCTAGCAGAGATCGTCCGCCTGAACGAACAGATTGATGAATTAGAAGAGGGCAAGTCTAAACTACGTGTACAACTGACTAAGGAACAGCAAAGATCCACCTGTACCGTGTGTCAAGACGAGGAAACGACGTACGCCTTTCCCCTTGTGGTCACCTGTGCCTATGTTCCGTATGCTTGCTATCCCTAACATGTATAGGGGGTTCGTGCCAGTGCGCCGAGACAGAGGAGCTTCATTTGAAGATACGATGCCCTGTGTGTCGGACGTGGGTATCAAGCGTGGAAAAAAAATTCCGCCCGTAACAGTGTGATACCGCTGTTCTTTCCAAAGGCCCTTTTTAGGGCCACCTATTTACACCCGAAAGGGGGGAAACTTTCTAACTAAAAGCACAAAAAACACCAGCTCCCTCACCAATATGAAAACATAAGGTCTTCACCACAGTAGACTCTTAGTGTTGAATTTTTTAATACAATTATCTTTGCAAAGAATGAACACTAACACACATTTTGAATTTCTAATATTTTTATTAACACAGTAGAATGAACATAAGGTCTTCACCACAGTAGACTTGGTGTTGAATTTTTTAAATACAATTATACGTTATCAAGGCGCTTAAATGAACGTAGAATGAACATTGAATTAACATAGAATGAACATAGAATGCAGGAATACGGTGATGTCTGGATGTTCAATGCAACAAGACTTGTGTGAAATGTTCAATATTTATGCAACAAGACTTATTTGAACTCGTCATCGTCTTTCTGCCCCTGGTGCACGTAGATGAAGATGGCAATCTGTTCACGTGGAATTCTGGGTGGACAGGCAGCTTCCAATGCCTCGGCAATTTGCACCTCGTTCACGCCCTGTAGTCCCTCAGTCATGAGCGCGTCTGATGGTATACTATTGTCCACACACGTATGCGTGTTGAAGAGCCCGTTCTTGTTCCCACAGCCTGCACATTGCTGGATACGCAAGTGTCGAATGCGGGGTCTGAGATGATCCAGGAATGTGTCCATGTACTTCTTATAAATATACTGAGTCACCTGGTCAGACAGGACTTCATGAATTTCAGCTGTGAGACTCTCCAGCTTCCGCCACGCAGGTATTTTCAGGGTGACGCCCTGAGATAAAGGAATACGCTTTTGCGTATCCGCCCTCAACTTCCATTTACGAATATGCACCAGCAGCATGTTGTTGAACGTAGAACAGGTGAGAAAGATGTCGTCACCCACATAAAATTTCGCTTCGTCGCTCCCCTGGTGGTCAATGACCGCATCGACGGCGTAATAAATGGCCTGTACACTTATCCAGGTGTCCAACGTCAAGGCGATATGCTTAGGTGGTTTGTCGTCCCAGGCCGGTGCGTTAAAATGCACTTCCTCTTCTTTGACACTCACAGTTAAATAGGGAGAGAGCTCCCAAGTGTTCGTCTGGGCCGCCTGGTAGGCCTGCTGGATAATGTCATTGATCTCCTGCACAGACATAGGAAGTAGCACCTCTTCCTTCGCTTGCTCAGGCACTTGCTGGGGCACTGGCTGAAGCACTTGCTGAGGTATTTCTAAAGGTGTTAGTCGGGGACGTTTGGTAGGTGGACCGGGTTTGGCAGGTAGACCGGACTCTTGGTGTGTACGTTTGGTAGCTGTACGCTCTTCGGCGATGTCCATGTCCATGACTAAGATATTATCTTCTGAATCTTGGGCTTGAAGTAGATCTGCTATTCCTTCATTTCCCGTCCTCTTCAGCGCCTCCACGAAGGCTTGAAATGCTAAGGGGCCACGCCGCAGTAGATCGTCGATGAGGGCTCTGTTTTGTCGTGAAGTGGTCTTCTGCGCCATGATATCTTCGACACCGGGTTTAAGGATTATGTTTTCCACCATAAGCAGATCACATAGTTCGGCCACATGCTGCATCTCATCAATGAGGCGAACACGGTGCTGTAGAAGCTTAGCTCGGTGGGATGACTCCATGACTGTGGGCTCAGGCTGGTGAGTAGCTGCTATGGTGAGATAGCCTGGTGAAGTTCCACTGGTAAAATGAAAATCTTCTCCACGTCTCATGCTGCAGTGAGGCCCCGGTAAGTAGCTCCTGTCGTCAGAGTGGTTCAGGCTGGTCAGGTAGGTTGGTCAGGCAGGCTGGTCAGGCAGGCTGGTGAGATAGCTCCGTTCGGCAGTCCAATGAATGCAGCAAAACACTAAAAATTTCCACTTTTATACATTTTTTCGTGACATTCGGGTGTTTTCGGTATTCTCCGTGTGTCTTTTCGGTATTCTCCGGGTCTTTTCGGTCACCTCCGTCACTCTCCGGTGATCACATTCGGGTCTTTTCGGTCACCTCCGTGTGTCTTCGGTCACCTCCGGGTCTTTTCGGTCACCTCCGGCACTCTCCGGTGATCACATTCGGGTATTTTCGGTCACCTCCGGCACTCTCCGGTCACCTCCGGGTCTTTTCGGTCACCTCCGGCACATCTTCACGGACTTCAACGAACTCGCCGTACCTCTTCGGTCATCTCCGTGTCTCTTCGCACACCTCCGTCACATCTCTCGGTACCTCCCGCCACATCTTCACGGACCTCACCGAAAAGACACGGAGGTGAACGACATTGTGGGAAAAACCCCATAGACAGATCAGTACAAGCTCCCACGGACCTGACCGAAGAAATACGGAGGTGAACGACATTGTGGGGAAAAACCCCAGTACATGTTCCTCTCACCGAAAAGACACGGAGATGAACGACATCCCCACAAACAGGTCAGTACATCTCCTATCATCCTCACAAGTCACGCCCCATTCACCCAAACCGGAAGTGACGTCATACGGCAAGGTCACGCTCCATTCACCCAGACCGGAAGTGACGTCATACGGGACAGCGCCCCCTGGTGGATGCAAGAGTTACCTCCCCCGGCAAAATAAGAGTCGAAATCCTCGCTACCTACTACTCATATTATTAAGTAACTTCCAGGTGTAGTGATTTCAGAGCTAGGAAATGCAGCAAGCATCTTGGAATTCGTGGACATGATGAGGAATGATTCCATGATGAGGAGTGAGGTTTTGGTACTGTAAAACAAAAACTTGGAATTATAGGCCACACAACCAATTCATTATAAATGCACCTGTCGCCCACAAAGAGTTCTCGACCTGTGGCAAAGCTATGTCATTTTACTCCTAAAACTGTCGGCACCAATATCAGAGCCATTAGGCACCAGGGACGAATTAACCATCAGTTGTCCTCGAACTGATTCACCTTGTTTTGCTCGTTTTTGCTGTGATACATTATGTAGCAGATAACTTTGAGGTGTAAACGTTAGAGATGAACATAACACAAGATATATTACCATGATTACTGCTGCTTTATTATGGCCCTGCAATTGGCACGAGTCATTCTCAAGGTATCATTGTCTCATCTATAGTCTTTTCTCATACTCTGTAAAACCTATGTGGGAAAAAGCAAACTTAACCAAACCAAACCATAATGAGCTGGGATCATTCGTCCCACGCGTATATGGGCATTTGCGTACACTTCGCCATCCATAAGATGGCTTGCGAATCGTGTGTCTCCATTATTGCGGAGCGATATCCGGTACTTTGCCGTATTCTGTCCGGCCTTCATCCGACGGAGAACAGACTCGAGAAATCTGATAAATTATAGGTTTTCATACCACTTCGGAAACAGATCGGGCTTACAAAATATATAAGTATGAATGACTTTCGTATCATCCAAGAGGTGTGGTAGATCTGTAATTTTGAAGAAGTAGGACATCACATGACTCGAAAATGGCGGGTTACGTTGGGGTTACGTCGGTAGAGTTTACCTGATTGGCTGGCGAAGTCACCTGGTATTGATTTCTGGAAAGTCCCTTTTGGAGTTGCCGAAAGTAGGCTGAAAATAGATACACACGATCCCAGGGTCAGTCTTACCGCGTCCAGATGACCCAAATGGTTACAGGTTGGTATATGGGATGAGCACGTGCGACATAGGCTGACCAATCACGACGCTCGACACCAGCTGCAGGCATGATGCGCTCCAGCAAAGTTTCTCTCAGAGTGTCCTTGATATTTTTCACTAAAATACTGATTAAAATAATGATTTAAATTATACGGGAAAAGGAATTTTCCTTCTCTCGAATGAAAATTTTCAACCCATGATCAAGATATATGGGACCATCTTAATCTCACATGATTTTTGGAAACATAACAGGAAACAAATTCGCTATTTCAAACAACTGAATGCAATGTGATGGAATTCGTACGATGAGCTAATCTCTCAGGGGAGATATTTCAAAGTGCATATTAATGAGGTTGGAATGCGTGGACATGTATGCGTGGACCATTATTTGGGTATGAAGTACCCCTAATTCCATAAACTTCGGTATCCAGATTTCACATGCACCATATGTGTCTTGTATCTTTTGGTGTTGTCATGAGCGTAGCCACGAATTATTCTAGGGAGTGAGTGGTACACACGAAGGAGCGAAGATAGCGAATGGAGTCTGAGATTGAATACCATGCAGATCTAAAATACACATTGCTCAACTGGACCGTGGTTCTGAATTAGACTGCACAACGTAACCCAACAGAACTTGCCAGCTATGTCCTTGCACGTTGCGATTGCGTTGCAATAGGGAATTATACTGGTCATGTTTAATGGTTAACGACGTTCTGGGAATTCGATTGAGTCATGGAAGATATCCCACAATTCACATTCATCCTTCCGTATCGGCAACAGAATGAGGATCATCAGCATCACAATACATCAGATAATCCTTGGGGGCTACAGCATTTATATATCAGTGAGAGATATCCCATTACTATTAACAGATGCATGCATTCACGGCACACAATCACACTGTTCATTCCAGATGTCAACACCTATAAATTGAATATGTTACAGGTGGAAAAAGTTGACGTCTGGCGACCAAAATGCAACCATATGACACCACAGGAAAGCCTCTCTTGGCAACTCACATTCAGACTCTAGAATACGGAACATTCTAGGACGTATCCTTCGAATATCAGCCGCGCGTCTGAAATCGAAACACGCTCTTCAAATCGACGGGTTTGGATGACATGCACAGTATTCACAGCACATATTCACATAGAATGTACTGTATCTCCATTACCAATACCCAGTCACCATGGAGCATTTTAAGCATGGAGAAAATTAATCTAAATCCTTGCATCAATTGATTTTCCTTCAACGGGATGTACAAAATATTAATAACAAGGAAATTGCGGCCACATTAGAGAGAGAAAGATTCAAGGTTTAACGTCGCGTTCAGGTGGCCACCTATATAGTGATGTGAACTCAAATGACAAATGTCATGAGTTGAACCTAATACACAGTAATCATTCCTTAGAAATGGAAAAAACCGCTATTGCAAACCATTACGATCACTGAGGTGGAATAACATTGCGCAATACGTATGAGCTGCGAAAGGGATACTTAAGATTTGCAAGTATTTTGATCGCGTGCGTGCATGGATTAAATTATTACTCTATGTTGATGATACTCCTTTGTACACCTTCTTGGATGAGGAACAGTAAACTTCCGTATCAAGCATTATCAGCACCTTGTGTGTCGTATAAAACTGTGTTCCAGTTATATCAACCGTTTGCACTTTGTTCATGTAAAAATTATGGAGTTTAGGGTATAATTAATATTGTGGCTTCCTTGGCCAATAAGGACTCGACCGTTTTTCCCCAATCAACTTAGAAGAAAACAGAGATAATACGGTTAAAACTTAGGAGAAACATTGTAACCGGTCAGGTCTGTTTGCCTCTTACTTTCGGTTAATTCACGGACGGTGATGGAAGTTGGAAGACAAACCGAATCGATGGTCAGTCGAACATATCGAACTTCCGTCAGGAGTAGCTGATATTACTTAGGAGGAAATTAATGGATGTCTGTGCAGATTTGATCATTTCATTCTAGAGGGTTACCAGTCGTTCACACTGAACTTGAACCCAAACCAACAAAGTAGCACACATACGATAGATATACGATATTAGGTGTGACAGCTTACAGCAACCCTTGAAGCAAGAGCTCATTGCGCTATGGAGTACAAAAGGGAATGATTCCGTCTGCAATTAATCATTCTCGTCTGTATGAACAGGGAGCGAAATTGATACCGTTGAAAAATAAATTACTCAAATCATACAGGAGTCTGTTTAATTCATCTTTTAATCAAGCAAATTTCTGCGTTCCCACTTCGAACTTCCCTTGAAAAATCTGGCCCCCTTCAACGTTCAAAGAACAAAATAGACAAGAGACGTTAATGACCGTGAAACCATAAGAATTTCGAAATGTATCATAGAAGAGCGTCATTGATTGGCTGACCTATATATTGGGCCAATACAAACACCACATTAGGAGGAATGACGCCGCTACTTGAGGATGATGTCACTATATGCACATAATCGGCGTGTATGTTCTGACTGATTCGTCTTTCGTTCGTAGCGGAAATTTACACCGCAGATTTTGAACACTGAAAGTGGTCAGATAAATTAAGGCAGGTTCGAAGTGGGAACGTAGAAATTGGCTTGATAAAATGAAGATGGTTTAATTCTGTCGGTGTTCGTGTTAACCACCAACGTGATCGTTGAAGGTATTCTCCGGTTGTTTCTCATGTATTCCCTCGGCTGTCCGAGGCAATGGGGCGCAGTTGTGAGGTTCAATTCAATAGAATGCCAAATTAAGCTGCAACACTCCAAATCGCAGTTCTGGTGCAACAAATTTCAAGGTGTTCTCAATGAAATGTGCTCTGGCAACAGCGAAATGGAGACAGGGCATTACACAAGAGTAGTTTCCAGTTAGCGATTTTATGCATAGCTAGGGAATGCTATACAACATGTCGGAATACATATAAGGAGGAAGAAGGAAGGATTCCAATAAGCATCAATCCCCTCCGGTCAAATCTGTTACAATTCAACCAGAAAGCTTCCATGTCCATCACATTATGGCTATAAGCGTGGGAGTATATATACTGAAATTATATACACCCACCCTGATTGCATTGGAGGATTATATATCATTATGTGCCCATGTATGTGATTATCTGCATTTATATCTTGACTTTAGATTCCATTCGACTTTTCTATAATATTCTGTATATTACAGTCCCGATGTAACTTTGTCTGTCCACTGTATCATCATTGCCATGTCGTTCTCCGTGACATTATGATCAAAGCTATTCCAGCTACAACCATATATTTTGCCATCAATTGTTTGATTGTTCATGGTCTGACAATTATCGACTTGCTGATCTGACATCCCACAGATGAAGATTTGACAATCCTATGAAGGCACTAATGAAGAATTTCCACTGCTATAATCGAAGGAATATGACAGAAGTGTGATGTTAAAATAGTATCAGGAATTCAATTTCAAAATGGTACTTTGATGCACGTCCCATCATCATCATACATGCGTTCAAGCATTTATTCCGCAATATTCACGCAACCAATGTTCCTGTAAGCTGCACACTTCTTCATGACGATTATCAGTGTGCAATTAACATGCAGCGCTTCATTGTATATTCTATATCACTTACACCTATTACACACTGATAACTGTGCAATTATTACACGATTTAGCACGGTTATGAACTTTGTGACGTATGAAATCTACACCCGTGATCTTGACACGCACAGGTGTTCACTCGGAAGAATCCATTTCACAGGGCGGGTGATAAATGGCAGGACAAAGTCTCGTCTGCCTGTACAATCGAATAAACAAATAGATTGGATACCCTGCAAGTAGGTACTTTATTTTAAAGGCAGAAAATGTATAATCGCAGATATTTACAAACCAATTGGGACATACGAGATCAACAGGAGAAACAAGACGTGCTTTCAGATATGAATTATCTAGAGAAGCCGAGATCGAAAAGTTCATGAGAGACGCAGATGATGAATCTCTTCTTGCTGTTTTAAATGAGACACAACACGAGTGTGATCAGCTGAACAAAGGTAGATTTTTCTCCGCTGACGATGAGAAATTAAGAGATCTGGCTAACAAACGAAATGAGCCAGAGACCGACAGGCAATACGGATATTTAGAGGTATCGAATTCGTTTTATATTATAATCAAGTCTTATAAATAAATACATCTAAAGATTACCCACCCGTTACACCAACCATTTGCCTGAGATCACCAACTGCCACGGTTCTGCTTGAGAAGGGTGTGTCTATTATTGATGTGATGTCGGTTACAGGCCACAGAAATTACAAACGACATCAAATGTTTGTAATTTCACATCTGTTCCACAGTCATCACATCTTGGCGTTTTTTTCCAAAATGCCAATGTTTCCAATAGCACCGTGAATATAAATTTCCTTCCTAGTTAAATAAATACTCGCAACATTTTTCATTGTTTGAGAAAATGCTGTAAATTAATATTTATTAAAGACGTAAATTTCTGTCTCAAGTTTAACTGTTGGTTCCATCGTGATTGATTGAGAATGCCACACAAATAGGCTTGTGTGTATGTATGTTTCACTGCAACCCCTTCTGAGAGACCACATAAACCCGTCCATTGATATTGACAGGCTGCCAACTGAGGCGGACGGCACAAAAAAGGGAAGCAAGGTTGTGAAAGTTTACCATATTTTTTCAATCTTTCATTGTTATCTTTGTTGATAATTAATTTGAGTAGTGAAATAGAATAGAAATAATGTTTTCATAAGCGTGCTAAATCGTTAATTTACGCACGGTTAGTGTGGGAAAGTTTATAAATTTTAGGGCGCGGGCTTCGCCCTTGCCCTAAAATATAAACTTCGCCCGCGCCCTAAAATTTATAAACTTTCCCACACTAACCGTGCGTAAATTAACGATTTAGCACGCTTATGAAAACATTATTTCTTAAGTAATACTCTCAGTGTATCGAGAATATCATCATTCAAATTCGATTAATACATTCAATAGACTGATTTTCCTCAGTCCGGTTTGGCCCTGATAAATGAGAATGAACCGTGTTGCTGATCGGTTTTATTGTGACCACATAACGATATAACGTCACTTGACAAACGTCAGACATGAACATAAAAACAGACCATTACTGCTACTTCTGTGAAATACTGCAACTGACGGAAGTCATTGTTAAGGCATAATTTTCTCATTTACAGTCTTTTTCGACCTGAATGTGAAAAAATCAGCTGTTTCAATCCATTGATAGCAATGAATCGTAAACGAATTGTGCTGTGCGAGTGAACCAACCTTTCTTACAATGTACGTATATAACATGATTGTGACCACTATTATGACTCGAGAACCGTTGCGATGTAGATAGTAGACATCGTTTCAGACTCGGTTTGATAAAGTTGTTCTGGACATGTACCAGACATGTAACATATTTTTGGAAAGATATGGATTCAGGCAATCAAATGAGACTGATGATTTTACATTTTCAATTGTAAACTGCTTATATTCATTTTGAACCTGAGCCTACTTCATCTTCAAAACAAAATCTGCGAGTGTTTGAGTGAGTGGAGTTTAACGTCGTTTTCAACAAAGTTCAGTTCTACACTCTCAGACATATTTAGGGAATAATCCTGAATAGATCAGGCTGCACATCCACAACTCAATTTCAGGGATTTTACCTTAAATCCAGGGATAATTTCCTGAAACTGAGGTATATCATCCATGAATTAAGGCTAAATTACCTGAATTTTAGGGGATTTCACGCACCTGAATAGGGTCGGGAACTTATTAATCAGGGTGGTAAATTTGCCTGAATTTCAGGGAAAATCCTCTCATTCAGGGATCTTTTATCTGAAATTCAGGAAATTATCCCTGGATTTCAGGTAAAATCCCTGAAATTGAGTTGTGGATGTGCAGCCTGATCTATTCAGGATTATTCCCTGAATATTTCTGAGAGTGTACCATGACGGGAAAGGGGCGGAGGTACCTATGGTTGGCCATCCCTGCCAGAATTCGTCATTTAGAGGCTGCCTCTAAATAATATATACCATGGTATAAAATGCCAAGCCTGCCATAATTCGTATTTAGAGGCTGCCTCTAATTATTTTGTACCATGGTATAAAATGCCGAGCCTGCCATAATCCCTATTTAGAGGATGCCTGTAAATCGCCAAGCCTGCCACAATTCGTATTTAGAGGCTGCCTCTAATTATTTTGTACCATGGTATAAAATCGCCAAGCCTGCCATAATTCCTATTTAGAGGATGCCTCTAATTCATTTTAGCCGTACGTCGTAAATTTTCGCCTTCTTATTACTTCCACCAATGATATGCGCTTTCACAAATTTGGTGCCATATCTCTACGCTTGTTACAAGTTTACTCATTGGTCAAATTTAATATTCTTGATATGACATCGAGTTGTTTATGACTTACGGCTAAAATGAATTAGAGGCATCCTCTAAATAGGAATTATGGCAGGCTTGGCGATTTTATACCATGGTACAAAATAATTAGAGGCAGCCTCTAAATACGAATTATGGCAGGCTCGGCATTTTATACCATGGTATATATTATTTACAGGCAGCCTCTAAATACGAATTGTGGCAGGCTTGGCGATTTAGAGGCATCCTCTAAATAGGAATTATGGCAGGCTCGGCATTTTATACCATGGTACAAAATAATTAGAGGCAGCCTCTAAATACGAATTATGGCAGGCTTGGCATTTTATACCATGGTATATATTATTTAGAGGCAGCCTCTAAATGACGAATTCTGGCAGGGATGGCCAACCATAGGTACCTACAGTTCTGGTGATTCCCACTGAAGGATTATGCAAACATGACACCCTACCCAGTCACATTATACTGTCACTGAGCGAACCAGTGGTTTCATATCAGTCCTGTTAATGACACGTCATAAGCATCTCTGTATCTCTTCATACATGTATGTTTGATAAATGTAAATCACCAATCGGACCAATAATAAACGTGGGTGATAATACAGATCGTGGAATTAATACCACTGCAGGTTCTTAGATGGTACTCGAAGTTGGACGGCAAAACGAGTCGATGATCAATCGAACAGTTCGAACTTCCGTCATGATCAGCAAATATTACACAGAAGGAAATTAATGGATGTCTGTGCTGATTTGATCAGTTAATTTCAGACGATTTTCAGTCGTAACATACAGAAGACTTTACTTATACATGTACGATATTAGATGCGACAGCCCAGAGCAACCCTTGGACTGAGACCTTATTGTGCTAGGGACGATAACAAAGAAAGGTTCTGTCTGCAAATGCCCATTCTCATCCTTATGTACGAACCGAAACTGATATCAATGATTGATACCGGTAATCATGGTAATTTACTGAATTATATCTATAAAGGAGTATATGTTCCTAAGTGGAATGAATTTGGTTAATTATTTTGGTGTCCATGGTAACGACCAGCGTAATCTTCGAGAGAATTTTCCAGCTGAGAATATGTTTCCGTTGCATGAAGTGCAGATAATCCTAATCTATATCCTTGTCCATTTGGTTAGGTTCAATTCAATAGATCACCAATATAGGCTGTAAAAGCAATCGTCAGATCGAACATTCAATATTCAGCAGTCGTCCATAAAAAACATTCCTCGTCAAGTATCGAAACACCTATTTCGTATAACAGCTGACATCAACTCCAAATGTGTATTAAATAAAAAATAATAAAAAAACAAAAGATGGTTTCCTACAAGAGAGACGTTCTCAAGAGTTTTCAATTGTTCCAGGAATTCTTCACGTAAAATCCCAATCACTAACCATTATTCTTCATTCAAATGAGTGTGCGATATTTATCACAGAATTTGAGAAACTTTTAAAGGAGGCTTTTGGTGGTATAGCACTGCTTGACAAGTTTCTCGACACAGTGTGCATGCACATGATCTAGCAAATGCTACTAGGCGAGATATGTATACGCCGCAAGCAGGTCCTTCTGGAATATTGCTATTCAGAAATGGGTATCTACCTATGTATCTTGTCCTAAAGTCACTCTGATCCAACACAATCCATGGCCTTGTCAATGAAATGTGCGTCTGTAGGCTGTCGACAGCGAAATGATGGAAGTATATATTATTAAGTAACTTACAGTTGTATAGAGTTTGCAGAGATAGGGAATGCAACAAGCATCTTGGAATTCGTAGACATGATGAGGAATGATTCCAAGAAGCAACAATCCCATCGGGCTGATGTATTGTTAACTCGTCCTGAAAGCTACGGGACGATGACATAATAGCGCGAACTGTGGGCCTGTACTGAAATTATATACACCCATCATGATCGCATGGGGGAGAAAATGGATCTAAGTGTGCCCATCATTATGATGAAATATGTGCATTGCTTTACAATAATTAATTTGTGAGAGAATGAACTATATCCGCCTGGAATCAGTAATTTTATGTTCAGCGAATTGTTCCGTCCAAAGTAATATGTTTTGTGTTTTTAGAGAGCTTATTGTGGAGGGTACTAATGAAATCACGTGTGCATGTGGCGATGTGTCCATTGGCTCTGTCAGTGGCAACGTTGAATATGATATGTAAATGTCCCTGGCATCTTGAAATCTGTGTTACAACAATTAATGAAAAACTATTGTACTAAAGTCGTATTAAATTTAATGTATCGGGAGGTTTTGGTACTGTAAAACAAAAACTGGGAATTATGGGCCACACAACCAATTTATTATAAATTCAGCATGCACCTGTCGCCCACAAAGAGTTCTCGACCTGTGGCAAAGCTGTGTCATTTTACTCCTAAAACTGTCGGCACAATATCAGATCCATTATGCACTAGGGACGAACCATCAGTTGTCCTCGAACTGATTCTCCTTGTTTTCCTCGGTTCTGCTGTGATAAATCATGTTTCAACCAGCAGATAACTTTGAGGTGTAAACGTCAGAGATGAACATAACACAAGATATATTACCATGATATCTGCTGCTTTATTATGGCCCTGCAATTGACACGAATCATTCTCAAGATATCATTGTCTCATTTATAGTCTTTTCTCGTACTCTGTACAACCTATGTGGGATAATGCGAAGCATATACCAAACCAAACCATAACGTGCTGGGATCATTCATCTCACACGTATATGGGATGAGCACGTACGACATCGGCTGACCAATCACGACGCCCGAAACCAGCTGCAGGCATGATGCGCTCCAGCAAAGTTTCTCTCATAGTGTCCTTGATATTTTTCACTAAAATACTGATTAAAATAATGATTTAAATTATACGGGAAAAAGAATTTGACTTCTCCCGAATGAAAATTTTCAACCCATGATCAAGATATATGGGACCATCTCACATGATTGCTGGAAAGAAAACAGAAAACAAATTCGCTATTTCAAACAACTGAATGCAATGTGATGGAATTCGTACGATGAGTATGAGCTAATCCCTCAGGGAAGATATTTCAAAGTGCATATTAATGAGGTTGGAATGCGTGGACATGACCATTATTTGGGTATGAAGTACCCCTAATTCCATAAACTTCGGTATCCAGACTTCACATACACCATATGTGTCTTTTACCTTTTGGTGTTGTCATGAGCGTAACCTCGAATTATTCTAAGGAGGGAGTGGTACACACGAGGAAGCGAAGATAGCGAATGGAGTCTGAGATTGAATACCATGCAGATCTAAAATACACAGTGCTCAACTGGACCATGGTTCTGAATTAGACTGCACAGCGTAACCCAACAGAACTTGCCAGCTATGTCCTTGCACGCTGCGATTGCGTTGTAATAGGGAATACTGGTCATGTTTAATGGTTAACGATGTTCTAGGAAATCGATTGAGTCATGGATGATATCCCACAATTCATACTCATCCTTCCGTATCGGCAACTGAATGAGGATCATCAGCATCACAATACATCAGATAATCCTTGGGAGCTACAGCATTTATATATCAGTGAGAGATATCCCATTTCTATTAACAAATGCATTCACGACACACAATCACATTGTTCATTTCAGATGTCAACACCCAGTAACTGAATTGGTGAGATATTTTGAATCTGTTAGACTGAATGTTAGGTGTCCAGAGTCTGTAGAGTCATATGGTGGCTTTTTAGTCGCCAGACGTCGTCAATTCTTCCCAACCTTGCATATCGCTCCAGTGTAAGAGGTGGGAAAAGTTAGCGACGTCTGGCGACCAAAAAGCAGCCATATGACACCACAGGAAAGTCTCACTGAAATCGAAACACATTCATGAAATCAACGGGTTTTGATGAAGTGCACAGTATTCACGACACCTGTTGACCCGCAATTGTCCATTACCATTGCGCATTCACCATGGAACATCTTATCCATAATATTATCTCAGAAAATTTATCTAAATCCTTCCATCTATTGGTTTTCCTTATTTTTTGCTAGCACTGTTCAACGGGAATGCAAAGTATATACACAGTGATGTGGACTCACATGACAAATGTCAGAGATGAACATAACACACGGTAATCATTCTTTAGAACTGGAAACAGAGTAAAACGAATCCGCTTTGAAGAGGGCTGTCCCAGGCAATGGGGTGCATGCAGTTGCTCCAAGTATATTATTATCCAGCGGTGAGATACAATTCAATAGAATGTCAAATTAAGCCGCACCACTCCAAATCGCAGTTCTGGTGCACAAAAGCCATGAAATGTGCTCCTGTAGAATGGCGACAGTGACATGGAATCAGGGCAATACGCAACAGTAGCTTCCAGTAGCGATTTTATACACAGGTAGAGAATACTACAGACCTGGGGGAATACATAAGAGGAAGAAGGAGGGAGGATTCCAACAAGCATCAATCAATCCCCTCGGGTCATATCTGTTACAATTCATCCGGAAAGCTGCATGTCCATCACATTTATGGCGGAAAGTGTGGGACCAGACATTACATACTGAAATTATATACACCCACCTTTGCTTTAGAGGTCTAGCCGTTGCATATAATGAGGCTTGTGTCTCTAGGTCCCATTTATGTTGAGATGGCCAATTATTTTCTGTTCAGATACCTTCAAGGTCGTCGCTAGGGGGGCCAAAGACTCCCCCTCCACGCCCAACTGCATATTATTTCCCTACATTGAACAGTTCAGTACCGGGCTCTCCAAGTAAGGATAGGAAGTGACCCCCTCTCAAGAAATTCTGCGACGCCCATGACCTTACATTGATGGACCGTTGCGTTGTGGATAGTAGACATCGTTTCTGTACACTGTTGTTCTGGACATGTACCAGACATGTAACATATTTTTGGAAAGATATGGATTCAGGCAATCAAATGAGACTGATGATTTTACATTTTCGATAGTAATCTGCTTTGATTCAAATTGTTTAGAGTTGAAAGAAATTACTTGTAATGCGTGGGGCACATGATCATTTGTACTTACATCGAAACAAAGGCAATTGTCCTCATATTGTCGACCGAGAATAAGTTGAACCTGGTCTAATTTATCTTCTAAACGAAATCTGTCCAATATGATTAATTGATTGAATGCGTGAGTGAGTAGAATTTAACGTCGTTTTTATCAGTTTTCATTTCTACCATGATGGGGGAGGGGCGGATACCTACTTGTGATAGCTGCATATTCAAGGATCCTACAGACACCCCCATCCAGCCACATTATACTGGTTCGAGCCCAGCTGGTCCATGTGTGAAAGTTTGTCAGTTACTTGCCGACGGGCGGTGGTTCTCGTCGGGTACTCCGGCTTCCTCCACCAACCAAACTGACTGTCAACATATGAGTGAAACAAACTTGAGTGTGGCATTAAGCCAAATACACCCCCACATTATACTGCCACTGGGTCCTGTAAATGATACATCGTAAGCATCTCTATATATCTTCATACGTGTAACTTTGATAAGGGTGAGTCACCAATCTTACCAATAATAAACATGGGTAATAATACAAATCGTGGACATAATACCACTGTAGATTCATAAATGGTACTCGAGGTTGGAAGGCAAAGCGAATCGATGATCAATCGAACAGTTCGAACTTCCGTCAGGATCAGCTGATATTACATAGAAGGTACTTAATGGATGTTTGTGTGAATTTGATCAGTTAATTTCAATTTCCAGTAGTAACATACAGAAGACTTTAGTTATACTATGAGCCCAGAGCAACCCTTGGAGCGAGAGCTTATTGTGCTAGGGACGATAACAAGGAAAGCTTCTGTCTGTAAATGCTCATTCTCATCCTTTTATATGAACCGAAGTTGATATCAATGATTGATAGCTGTAAATTACAGAATTCTATATAAAGGAGTATGGAGTCCCTACGTGGAATGGATTTGGTTAAATTATTTCGGTGTCTATGGTAAGAATTCTCCGGTTGGTAATAGGTTTCTATCGCATGGAGTACAGATAATCCTAGTCTATATCCTTTTCTAGTTGGTCAGGTTCAGTTCACCAACATAAAGATGGTTTCCTACTAGAGATAAGTTGTCAATTGTCTCAGTAAGACATGATGATGTTCTTTACGTAAAATTTAATCATTGCCCATTATTCTTCCTCGAAATGGGTGTACGATATTTATCACAGAATTGAGGAACTTATAAAAGTTTGATAAGTTTCTGAAATAATATTAAAATCGACACAGTCTGCACATGATCTAGCAAATGCTACCAAACGAGATATGTATATGCAGTCCTTCAGGAATATTGCTATTCGGAAATGGGTATCTACCTATATGTGTCTTGTCGCTCTGATCCAACACAATCCATGGTCCTGTCAATGAAATGTGCGCCTGTTGGTTGGTTGGTTGGTTGGGCACTGCATCGTATTACAATGGGCACAGGTCACACAGAGTATGCCGTGCAACCCGTTCTCCCACACCGCCCTACACATGCTCCCTCCTACCAATGACGCCTGTAGGCTGTCGACAGCGAAATAATGTTGGTATATTATTAAGTAACTTCCAGGTGTATTCCAGAGCTAGGAAATGCAACAAGCATCTTGGAATTCGTAGACATGATGAGGAATGATTCCAAGAAGCAACAATCCCATCGGGCTGATCTATTGTTAACTCGTCCTGAAAGCTCAGATACGATGACATAATAGCGCGAACTGTGGGCCTGTACTGAAGATATACACCCATCATGATCGGATGGAGAGAAAATGAATCTAAGTGTGACCATCATTATGATGAAATATGTGCACTGCTTTACAATAATTAATTTATGAGAGAATGAACTATATCCGCCTGCAATCAGTAATTTTATGTTCAGCGAATGTTTCGTCCAAAGTAATATGTTTGGTGTTTTTAGAGAGCTTATTGTGGAGGGTAGTTATGAAATCACGTGTGCTGGTGACGATGTGTGTATTGGCTCTGTCAGTGGCAACGTTGAACATGATATGTAAATGTCCCTGGCATCTTGAAATCTGTGTTACAACAATTAATGAAAAACTATTGTACTAAAGTCGTATTAAATGTAATGCATCGGGAGGTTTTGGTACTGTAAAACAAAAACTGGGAAATATGGGCCACACAACCAATTCATTATAAATTCACCATGCACCTGTCGCCCACAAAGAGTTCTCGACCTGTGGCAAAGCTATGTCATTTTACTCCTAAAGCTGTGGGCACCAATATCAGATCCATTAGGCACCAGGGACGAACCATCAGTCGTCCTCGAACTGATTCTCCTTGCTTTGCTCGGTTCTGCTGTGATACATCATGTTTCAACCAGCAGATAACTTTGAGGTGTAAACGTCAGAGATGAACATAACACAAGATATATTATCATGATTACTGCTGCTTTATTATGGCCCTGCAATTGGCACGAGTCACTCTCAAGGTATCATTGTCTCATTTATAGTCTTTTCTCGTACTCTGTAAAACCTATGTGGGATAAAGCAAACTTAACCAAACCAAGCCATAATGATCTGGGATCATTCGTCCCACACGTATATGGATGAGCACGTGGGACATAGGCTGGCCAATCACGACGCTCGACACCAGCTGCAGGCATGATGCACTCCAGCAAAGTTTCTCTCAGAGTGTCCTTAATATTTTTCACTAAAATACTGATTAAAATAATGATTTAAATTATACGGGAAAAAGAATCTTCCTTCTCCCGAATGAAAATTTTCAACCCATGATCAATATATATGGGACCATGTTAATCTCACGTGATTTTTGAAAACATAACAGGAAACAAATTCGCTATTTCAAACAACTGAATGCAATGTGATGGAATTCGTACGATGAGTATGAGCTAATCTCTCAGGGGAGATATATCAAAGTGCATATTAATGAGGTTGGAAAGCGTGGACATGACCATTATTGAGGTATGATTCAACCCTAATTCCATAAACTTCGGTATCCAGATTTCACATGCACCATATGTGTCTTTTATCTTTGGGTGTTATCATGAGCGTAGCCACGAATTATTCTAGAGAAGGAGTGGTACACAGGAGGAAGCGAAGATAGCGAAAGGAGTCTGAGATTGAATACCATGCAGATCTAAAATACACAGTGCTCAACTGGACCATGGTTCTGAATTAGACTGCACAGCGTAACCCAACAGAACTTGCCAGCTATGTCATTGCGCGGTGCGATTGCGTTGCAATAGACAATATTGGTTATGTTCAGTGGTTAACGACGTTCTGGGAAATCGATTGGGTCACGGATGATATCCCACTATTCACATTCATCCTTCCGTATCGGCAACAGAATGAGGATCATCAGCATCACAATACATTAAATAATCCTTGGGGGCTACTGCAATTACATATCATTGAGAGATATCCCATTTCTATTAACAGATGCATTCACGGCACACAATCACACTGTTCATTCCAGATGTCAACACCTATAAACTGAATTGGTGAGATATTTTGAATCTGTTAGACTGAATGTTAGGTGTGTAGAGTCTGTAGAGTGAGATGGTTGCTTTTTAGTCGCCAGACGTCGTCAATTTTTCCCAACTCTTGCATATCACTCCAATGTAAGAGATGGAAAAAGTTAGCGACGTCTGGCGACCAAAAAAGCAGCCATATGACACCACAGGAAAGCCTCACTGAAATCGAAACACATTCATGAAATCAACGGGTTTGGATGAAGTGCACAATATTCAAGACACCTGTTGACCCGCAATTGTCCATTACCAATGTGCATTCACCATGGAACATCTTATCCATAATATTATCTCAGAAAACTTATCTAAATCCTTCCATCTATTGATTTTCCTTATTTTCTGCTAGCACTGATCAACGGGAATACAAAGTATATACACAGTGATGTGGACTCACATGACAAATGTCAGAGATGAACATAACACACGGTAATCATTCTTTAGAACTGGAAACAGAAAAAAAACGAATCCGCTTTTTCAAATCGTTGAGACCATTGAAATGTAATAATATTGCGCAATACGTATGAAGCAGTCCCTCGGAAGGGATACTTACTATTTGCAAGTATTTTGATCGCGTGCATTAAATCATTACTCTATGTTGATGATACTCCTTTGTACATCTTATTGGATGAGGAACACTAACTGAATTTTCATATCCAAGCATTATCAGCGCCCGATGTGTCGTATAAAACTGTGCTCCAAGTATATCAACCATTCTATCGCGTTAAGATGTTTGTTCGTGTAAAAACGATAGAGTTTATTAGGGCATAATTAATATTGCAGAATCCTTGGGCAGACCCAGTCGACCGCTTATACCCAATCAACTTAGAAGAGAACAGAAATAATACTGTTAAAAGCTAGGAGACACATTGTCACTGGTCAGGTCTATTTGCCTCTTCTTACTCACGGTTAATTCACGGACGGTAATGCAAGTTGGAAGGGAAACCGAATCGATGGTTGGTCGAACATACCGAACTTCCGCCAGGAGTAGCTAATATTACTTAGGAGGAAATTAATGGATGTCTGTGCAGATTTGATCCGTTCATTCTAGAGGGTTACCAATCGTCCACACTGAACTTGAACCCAAACCAATAAAGTAGCACACAGAATACGATAGATATACGATATTAGGTGTGACAGCCTGGGGCAGCCCTTGAAGCCAGAGCTCATTGTGCAGTATAACAGGGAAAGATTCCGTCTGTAATTACTCATTCTCGTCTTTCTCTATGAACAGGGAGCGAAATTGATACCAATGATAGTTAAATTACTCAAATTATACAGGAATCTGTTTAATTATGTCTGTGATAACGCCCAACGTGATCGTTGAAGGTATTCCCGTTGTTTCCCGTGTATTCCCTCGGACAACTGTTGTTAAATGAGAGTGAAGATCAGTATATCAACTGTTCTATCTGCTGTCAAGGATACAAGCAACTGGTGTACGGATTGCTATGCTACAACATGATCTGGCGCCCGTTTTTCTTAAAAAATTGATTTACGTAATTGGAAATTTCTAAAACTTGAGTACGTTTGTGAAGTAGGCATCCTCAAATAATATGTGAAACCGAGGAAACGAGAATACATACTTTTTGTTATGACAATGTATCTATATTTCCTAATGTTAATTTTATGAGAGCCGTACCCCACTTGCGGGTGGGAACGGCCAGTTATGAAGAGAGCTGTCCCAGGCAATGGGGTGCAGTTGCTCCAAATATATTATTATCCAGCGGGTGAGATACAATCCAATAGAATGTCAAATTAAGCTGCACCACTCCAAATCGCAGTTCTGGTGCAACAAAATCCATGTTGTTCTCAATGAAATGTGCTCCTGTAGAATGGCGACAGTGACATGGAGTCAGGGCATTACACAATAGTAGTTTCCAGTAGCGATTTTATGCACAGCTAGAGAATGCTGCAGACCTGGGGGAATACATAAGAGAAGGAAGAAGGGAGGATTCCAACAAGCAACAATCGATCAATCCCCTCGGGTCAGATCTGTTACAATTCATCTGGAAAGCTTCATGTTCATCACATTTATAGCGGAAAGTGTGGGACCAGACATTATATACTGAAATTATATACACCCTACGGTGGCCCATAGGTACGGTGGCTTATTAGTGCCATCCAATAAAACTATACATTTTCCCTATGATTTCATGTTTCTCATAAGTTTAACTGTACATTTTCTCTATGTTTGCGTATTTCTCTTCAATTCACCTCGCCTGTTTGATGATCACTCATGCTGTTTTTATCCAAGATGAGAAATCAACAGGAAAACTTAAAATAAACGGCATTCAATCCAAATTTACAAACTAAACCTTTTCTCCGCGGTGTAAACCTTTTCTCCGCGGTGGAAACCTTTTCTCCGCGGTGGAAACCTTTTCTCCGCGGTGGAAACCTTTTCTCCGCGGTGGAAACCTTTTCTCCGCGGTGGAAACCTTTTCTCCGCGGTGTAAACCTTTTCTCCGCGGTGGAAACCTTTTCTCCGCGGTGGAAACCTTTTCTCCGCGGTGGAAACCTTTTCTCCGCGGTGGAAACCTTTTCTCCGCGGTGGAAACCTTTTCTCCGCGGTTGAAACCTTTTCTCCGCGGTGGAAACCTTTTCTCCGCGGTGGAAACCTTTTCTCCGCGGTGTAAACCTTTTCTCCGCGGTGGAAACCTTTTCTCCGCGGTGTAAACCTTTTCTCCGCGGTGAAAACCTTTTCTCCGCGGTTGAAACCTTTTCTCCGCGGTGTAAACCTTTTCTCCGCGGTGGAAACCTTTTCTCCGCGGTGGAAACCTTTTCTCCGCGGTGTAAACCTTTTCTCCGCGGTGGAAACCTTTTCTCCGCGGTGTAAACCTTTTCTCCGCGGTGGAAACCTTTTCTCCGCGGTGTAAACCTTTTCTCCGCGGTGGAAACCTTTTCTCCGCGGTGGAAACCTTTTCTCCGCGGTGTAAACCTTTTCTCCGCGGTTGAAACCTTTTCTCCGCGGTGGAAACCTGCCGCGGTGGAAACCTTTCCTCCGCGGTGGAAACCTTTTCTCCGCGGTGTAAACCTTTTCTCCGCGGTTGAAACCTTTTCTCCGCGGTTGAAACCTTTTCTCCGCGGTGGAAACCTTTTCTCCGCGGTGTAAACCTTTTCTCCGCGGTGTAAACCTTTTCTCCGCGGTGGAAACCTTTTCTCCGCGGTGTAAACCTTTTCTCCGCGGTGTAAACCTTTTCTCCGCGGTGTAAACCTTTTCTCCGCGGTGAAAACCTTTTCTCCGCGGTTGAAACCTTTTCTCCGCGGTGGAAACCTTTTCTCCGCGGTGGAAACCTTTTCTCCGCGGTGTAAACCTTTTCTCCGCGGTGGAAACCTTTTCTCCGCGGTGGAAACCTTTTCTCCGCGGTGTAAACCTTTTCTCCGCGGTGTAAACCTTTTCTCCGCGGTGGAAACCTTTTCTCCGCGGTGTAAACCTTTTCTCCGCGGTTGAAACCTTTTCTCCGCGGTTGAAACCTTTTCTCCGCGGTGGAAACCTTTTCTCTGCGGTGGAAACCTTTTCTCCGCGGTGGAAACACACGTGACTCGACAGTCTCGCTCTGGCCTTGTACCGCCATATTGTTTAGGAGTGGTATGGAAAGCAACAATCTTGGGGCCCGAGATCCGAACTCCCGCCTGCCCTATTCCCGAGCTCCGAGCTCCCGACTGGCGTTGACGGGCGTTGAGACGGGCATTAAGGCGTAACGACTCCTGCTTTCTATACTAATACCAAACGACCCTATATGACCACTCACTCACTCCCTCTCTCACTTCCTCACTCACTCACTCACTCACTCACTCACCATTGTTAGTGCGTCTATGCGTTAAGACGGGCGCTGGGCACGCTTCACGGGCGCTGTGTACGCCTCACTCACCCTCTCACTCACTCACTCACTGCATTGCGCCGCAAGGTCAATAGGGCTCGAAATGCGCTTTTATACCTCTAAATGTGAGTCAATATACTATTACTATTAGTGAGGTGGCTTAGCAAAAAGATCGTGACACGCTGGTCCAAAGCACCAAACTTGGCACATCCATTACTTGAGGCATACAGAAGAATATCAGAAGGGGTGCCCATTGCTCTGGGCCGTGTGACGCCTACGGTGGCCCGTTAGGGCCATTGTCGTTTCTTTTGATTTCCTATGTTTTTCTTCTATTTCCGAAGAAACCAACTTAATTTTCTAGATTTTCTTTGTATTTTCCAAGAAATCAACTGAATTTTCAGCGAATTCATAGCAATATTCTGAGAATTTTCCGTGTTCAACGACGTAAAAACAGAGACAAAGTCGAAGAAAAACCTATGAAATTCTTGAAAAACACCAAATATAATTTCCTCCGCGGATATAATATTTCCTCCGCGGATATAATATTTCCTCCGCGGATATAATATTTCCTCCGCGGATATAATATTTCCTCCGCGGATATAATCATTTCCTCCGCGGATATAATATTTCCTCCGCGGATATAATATTTCCTCCGCGGATATAATCATTTCCTCCGCGGATATAATATTTCCTCCGCGGATATAATATTTCCTCCGCGGATATAATATTTCCTCCGCGGATATAATTAATTTCCTCCGCGGAGGAAATCCACGTGACTTGAGTACTAGAAAGACGGCAAATTCATTAGCATTTTTTAGGCTGAGGAGTGAGGCTGATGTGCAGGTGACGTCACGATGGCGTCACTATGACGTCACATCCGGTGACATCCGGGTCAAAGGTCACATCCGGTCACGTGGCATCCGGTAACATCCGGGTCACTTCCTGTGACGTCGCTTCCGGTCACCTGGCGGCCTAGCAAGAGTTATCTGCCCCTACCTAAGACCCCAGTGACTTCCAATGTTAATCTCATGCAGGTATGGGAAAGAGGGCTTGAAGATATCTTTGAACGCCTCTGTGAGATTCGCCCCCGTTTTCGTCCGGATGGGTACCACCCACGCATACTTCGATAGGATATCGATGCACGTCAAGATATACCGATTCCCATCGTTGTGTTTGGCAAAGGCGCTCATATCGACCAAATCCGCTTGCCACTGGGCATCTATTCCTCCCACGATGACCCGGTTCCGTAGAAAATGGCGACGGACAGATCGATGTAACTATTTTGGGAGTAGCTAATTACGAATCCGGGATGAAATTTTACATAAAGCGCGTTAAATTAGGATCTGTCTATTGACGCCTGGGTTAAATTGATTTTTAATGAATTTAATTATTTAATACTTATTTTCAAAATCTGACCTCGGATTCGTGATCTGCGTTATCCATATTACTTTATGACGAAGTTTAGAGTAATTCGGAACAGTGGAATTGGGTGCTGCCCATTGAAGCCTGGGTTAAATTGATTTCTAATAAAATTAATTATTTAATAATTAAGATAAAATAGATTTTACAATCTGACCTCGGATTCGTCATCTACGTCCTCGACAATACTTTAGGACGAAGTTTAGTGTAATTCGGAACAGTGGAATTGGGTCTGTCCATTGAAGCCTGGGTTACATTGATTTTTTACATGCAAATTCTACATGTAACGCCGACCCCTAGCATGTTGTGACCGCGAGTTTGCGACACCCATTGCACACACAAATATGGGTCGCACCTCTATGGATAGCTGAGACAGTGAAGTTGTGCACAGAGGTATGGGTTTATGTTTTCCAACTCAAATCTCGCAAGCCAGGGTCAAAATGTAAATGTCATATCGGTGCACAAAGGGGAACCGATAATAGAATTAACAGCCTGATTGTTGCGGAGTGTCCTTGGTCACCCTTATTTTGTATCCAAGCGTGCGATACACCAAATGAAAGCCCATCGCTTAGTCTTTTATTTAATATTTTTTTTGATGTTCAACAATGTTGACCAGCAGAAGGCTGTCCATTTTTCTACATGGGGTATATTTAGCAATACAGTGACAAATTCTACATGTAACGCCGACCCCTAGCATGTTGTGACCGCGAGTTTGTGACACCCATTGCACACACAAATATGGGTCGCACCTCTATGGATAGCTGAGGAAATGTAGTTGTGCATAGAGGTACGGGTTTATGTTTTCCAATTAAAATCTCGCAAGCCAAGGTCAAAAGTTAATTTTTGAACTCATTTTGGTACTTTTTCGGTCGAAATTTTTTGGGTCACCGATTCCTTTCAAATTTAAAAAAAAATTTTAAAAGAATTTTTGAAATACTGAAAATTTGCCATCTACCTTGGGGCTGAAATGGTCTGAAAAATTCGACCTTCACCGATTGACCTCAAACTTCGCACTAAAGTATACTGGAGGTCGTAGGTCACAAATATGAGGTCAGATTTGACCTTGACCTTGACCTTGACCATATTAAAATGGCGATTCGAAAATTTGGGTATGACTTTGACCTTGGCGCAAGGTAACAAGATATTGTCAGACGACCTTGACCTTTTGATATGTCATGACCCCATGACCTCTGCGTTGACCCATGACATCGAACTTGACCTTTGGCCTTGGGTTTAAAAATGCGATGGTACAATTGGAATGCACTATCGCAAATTTTACCTTGAGGTCAGAGGTCAAGGTCAAGGTCATGGGTCAACTCAAAGGTTACGGGGTCATCACATATCAAAAGATCAAGGTCGTCCGGCATTATCTTGTGACCTTGCGCTAAGGTCAAAGTCATACCCAAATTTTCTAATCGAGATTTTGATATGAAGGTCAAGGTCAATGTCAAAACTAACCTCAGGTTCGTGACCTCTGACCCCGATATAGGTTTAGGGCAAAGTTTGAGGTCAATCGGTGACAGCAAAAATTCTGACCAAAATTTCGCCAAGGGGTCACCCATAGGTGTTTTTGGAGTTCAAGTTTCAACCTTCACCGAATGACCTCAAATTATGTGTATATAGGTTTTCGAGGTCCCTGATCACGAAACCGAGGTCAAAATTTGGATTGGTTTGATACAAAAAAAAGTGTCCATTGAAGCCTAGGTTAAGTATTGGAATTTTCAAAAATCGATAAAAGAAAAACTTAGGGCCCTAGATCGATTCCGATCGCAGTTTCGTTATCAGCTAGATTCATACTCTTACCACACCAAATTTGGAAGGAATCGGTGAAACAACATTTTCATCCTTATACCTTGGGCAAAAATGGTCTGAAAAATTGGGCCTTCACCGATTGACCTCAAACTTCGCCCTAAAGTATACTGGAGGTCGTAGGTCACGAATATGAGGTCAGATCTGACCTTGACCTTGACCTTCATATTAAAATGGCGATTCGAAAATTTGGGTATGACTTTGACCTTGGCGCAAGGTAACAAGATATTGTCAGACGACCTTGACCTTTTGATATGTGATGACCCCATGACCTCTGCGTTGACCCATGACATCGAACTTAACCTTTGGCCTTGGGTTTAAAAATGCGATGGTACAATTGGAATGCACTATCGCAAATTTTACCTTGAGGTCAGAGGTCAAGGTCAAGGTCATGGGTCAACTCAGAGGTCACGGGGTCGTCACATATAAAAAGCTCAAGGTCGTCCGACAATATCTTGTGACCTTGCGCTAAGGTCAAAGTCATACCCAAATATTCTAATCGAGATTTTAATATGAAAGCTCAAGGTCAAAGTCAAATCTGACCTCATATTCGTGACCTACGACCTCCAGTATAGTTTAGCGCGAAGTTTGAGGTCAATCGGTCAAGGCCGAATTTTTCAGACCATTTTAGCCCAAGGTATAAGGATGAAAATGTTGTTTCACCGATTCCTTCCAAATTTGGTGTGGTAAGAGTATGAATCTAGCTGATAACGAAACTGCGGTCGGAATCGATCTAGGGCCCTAAGTTTTTTTTTACCGATTTTTGAAAATTCCAATACTTAACCTAGTCTTCAATGGACACTTTTTTTTGTATCAAACCAATCCAAATTTTGACCTCGGATTCGTGATCAGGGACCTCGAAAACCTATATACACATAATTTGAGGTCATTCGGTGAAGGTTGAAACTTGACCTCCAAAAACACCTAAGCGAAATTTTGGTCAGAATTTTTGCTGTCACCGATTGACCTCAAACTTTGCCCTAAACCTATATCGGGGTCAGAGGTCACGAATCTGAGGTCAGTTTTGACCTTGACCTTGACCTTCATATCAAAATCTCGATTAGAAAATTTGGGTATGACTTTGACCTTAGCGCAAGATCACAAGATATTATCGGACGATCTTGACCTTTTGATATGTGATGAACCCGTGACCTCTGAGTTGACTCATGACCTTGACCTTGACCTCTGACCTCAAGGTAAAATTTGCGATAGTGCATTCCAATTGTACCATCGCATTTTTAAACCCAAGGCCAAAGGTCAAGTTCGATGTCATGGGTCAACGCAGAGGTCATGGGGTCATCACATATCAAAAGGTCAAGGTCGTCTGACAATATCTTGTTACCTTGCGCCAAGGTCAAAGTCATACCCAAATTTTCGAATCGCCATTTTAATATGAAGGTCAAGGTCAAGGTCAAATCTGACCTCATATTCGTGACCTACGACCTCCAGTATACTTTAGTGCGAAGTTTGAGGTCAATCGGTGAAGGTCGAATTTTTCAGATCATTTCAGCCCCAAGGTAGATGGCAAATTTTCAGTATTTCAAAAATTCTTTTAAAAAAAACTTAGAGACCTACAGATTCGTAATCAGCTAGGTGAGTACTATCAGTTCACCAAATTTGAAAGGAATCGGTGACCCAAAAAATTTCGACCGAAAAAGTACCAAAATGAGTTCAAAAATTAACTTTTGACCTTGGCTTGCGAGATTTTAATTGGAAAACATAAACCCGTACCTCTATGCACAACTACATTTCCTCAGCTATCCATAGAGGTGCGACCCATATTTGTGTGTGCAATGGGTGTCGCAAACTCGCGGTCACAACATGCTAGGGGTCGGCGTTACATGTAGAATTTGTCACTGTATTGCTAAATATACCCCATGTAGAAAAATGGACAGCCTTCTGCTGGTCAACATTGTTGAACATCAAAAAAAAATTAAATAAAAGACTAAGCGATGGGCTTTCATTTGGTGTATCGCACGCTTGGATACAAAATAAGGGTGACCAAGGACACTCCGCAACAACCAGGCTGTTAATTCTATTATCGGTTCCCCTTTGTGCACCGATATGACATTTACATTTTGACCCTGGCTTGCGAGATTTGAGTTGGAAAACATAAACCCATACCTCTGTGCACAACTTCACTGTCTCAGCTATCCATAGAGGTGCGACCCATATTTGTGTATAAAAAATCAATGTAACCCAGGCTTCAATGGACAGACCCAATTCCACTGTCCCGAATTACAATAAACTTCGTCCTAAAGTATTGTCGAGGACGTAGATGACGAATCCGAGGTCAGATTGTAAAATCTATTTTATCTTAATTATTAAATAATTAATTTTATTAGAAATCAATTTAACCCAGGCTTCAATGGGCAGCACCCAATTCCACTGTTCCGAATTACTCTAAACTTCGTCATAAAGTAATATGGATAACGCAGGTCACGAATCCGAGGTCAGATTTTGAAAATAAATTTTACCTTAATTATTAAATAATTAAATTCATTAAAAATCAATTTAACCCAGGCGTCAATAGACAGATCCTAATTTAACGCGCTTTATGTAAAAATTTCATCCCGGATTCGTAATTAGCTACTCCCAAAATAGTTACATCGATCTGTCCGTCGCCATTTTCTACGGAACCGGGTCATCGTGGGAGGAATAGATGCCCAGTGGCAAGCGGATTTGGTCGATATGAGCGCCTTTGCCAAACACAACGATGGGAATCGGTATATCTTGACGTGCATCGATATCCTATCGAAGTATGCGTGGGTGGTACCCATCCGGACGAAAACGGGGGCGAATCTCATAGTGGCGTTCAAAGATATCTTCAAGCCCCCTTTCCCATACCTGCATGAGATTAACATTGGAAGTCACTGGGGTCTTAGGTAGGGGCAGATAACTCTTGCTAGGCCGCCAGGTGACCGGAAGCGACGTCACAGGAAGTGACCCGGATGTTACCGGATGCCACGTGACCGGATGTGACCTTTGACCCGGATGTCACCGGATGTGACGTCATAATGACGCCATCGTGACGTCACAGGAAGTGATCCGGTTGTCACGTGACCGGATGTGACCTTTGATCCGGATGTCACCGGATGTGACGTCATAGTGACGCCATCGTGACGTCACCTGCACATCAGCCTCACTCCTCAGCCTCAAAAATGCTAATGAATTTGCCGTCTTTCTAGTACTCAAGTCACGTGGATTTCCTCCGCGGAGGAAATTAATTATATCCGCGGAGGAAATATTATATCCGCGGAGGAAATGATTATATTCGCGGAGGAAATATTCTATCCGCGGAGGAAATATTATATCCGCGGAGGAAATGATTATATCCGCGGAGGAAATATTATATCCGCGGAGGAAATATTATATCCGCGGAGGAAATGATTATATCCGCGGAGGAAATATTATATCCGCGGAGGAAATATTATATCCGCGGAAGAAATATTATATCCGCGGAGGAAATATTATATCCGCGGAGGAAATATTATATCCGCGGAGGAAATGATTATATCCGCGGAGGAAATATTATATCCGCGGAGGAAATATTATATCCGCGGAGGAAATATTATATCCGCGGAGGAAATATTATATCCGCGGAGGAAAGATTATATCCGCGGAGAAATATTATATCCGTGGAGGAAATATTATATCCGCGGAGGGATTATATCCGCGGAGGAAATATTATATCCGCGGAGGAAATATTATATCCGCGGAGGAAATATTATATCCGCGGAGGAAATTATATTTGGTGTTTTTCAAGAATTTCATAGGTTTTTCTTCGACTTTGTCTCTGTTTTTACGTCGTTGAACACGGAGAATTCTCAGAATATTGCTATGAATTCGCTGAAAATTCAGTTGATTTCTTGGAAAATACAGAGAAAATCTAGAAAATTAAGTTGGTTTCTTCGGAAATAGAAGAAAAACATAGGAAATCAAAAGAAACGACAATGGCCCTAACGGGCCACCGTAGGCGTCACACGGCCCAGAGCAATGGGCACCCCTTCAGATATTCTTCTGTATGCCTCAAGTAATGGATGTGCCAAGTTTGGTGCTTTGGACCAGCGTGTCACGATCTTTTTGCTAAGCCACCTCACTAATAGTAATAGTATATTGACTCACATTTAGAGGTATAAAAGCGCATTTCGAGCCCTATTTACCTTGCGGCGCAATGCAGTGAGTGAGTGAGTGAGAGGGTGAGTGAGGCGTACACAGCGCCCGTGAAGCGTGCCCAACGCCCGTCTTAACGCATAGACGCACTAACAATGGTGAGTGAGTGAGTGAGTGAGTGAGTGAATGAGGAAGTGAGAGAGGGAGTGAGTGAGTGGTCATATAGGGTCGTTTGGTATTAGTATGGAAAGCAGGAGTCGTTACGCCTTAATGCCCGTCTCAACGCCCGTCAACGCCAGTCGGGAGCTCGGAGCTCGGGGATAGGGCAGGCGGGAGTTCGGATCTCGGGCCCCAAGATTGTTGCTTTCCATACCACTCCTAAACAATATGGCGGTACAAGGCCAGAGCGAGACTGTCGAGTCACGTGTGTTTCCACCGCGGAGAAAAGGTTTCCACCGCGGAGAAAAGGTTTCAACCGCGGAGAAAAGGTTTCAACCGCGGAGAAAAGGTTTACACCGCGGAGAAAAGGTTTCCACCGCGGAGAAAAGGTTTCAACCGCGGAGAAAAGGTTTACACCGCGGAGAAAAGGTTTACACCGCGGAGAAAAGGTTTCCACCGCGGAGAAAAGGTTTTCACCGCGGAGAAAAGGTTTACACCGCGGAGAAAAGGTTTCCACCGCGGAGAAAAGGTTTACACCGCGGAGAAAAGGTTTACACCGCGGAGAAAAGGTTTCCACCGCGGAGAAAAGGTTTCCACCGCGGAGAAAAGGTTTACACCGCGGAGAAAAGGTTTCCACCGCGGAGAAAAGGTTTCAACCGCGGAGAAAAGGTTTCAACCGCGGAGAAAAGGTTTGCACCGCGGAGAAAAAGTTTCAACCGCGGAGAAAAGGTTTCCACCGCGGAGAAAAGGTTTCCACCGCGGAGAAAAGGTTTACACCGCGGAGAAAAGGTTTCCACCGCGGAGAAAAGGTTTCAACCGCGGAGAAAAGGTTTCCACCGCGGAGAAAAGGTTTTCACCGCGGAGAAAAGGTTTTCACCGCGGAGAAAAGGTTTCCACCGCGGAGAAAAGGTTTACACCGCGGAGAAAAGGTTTCAACCGCGGAGAAAAGGTTTACACCGCGGAGAAAAGGTTTACACCGCGGAGAAAAGGTTTCCACCGCGGAGAAAAGGTTTCACCGCGGAGAAAAGGTTTACACCGCGGAGAAAAGGTTTCCACCGCGGAGAAAAGGTTTACACCGCGGAGAAAAGGTTTCCACCGCGGAGAAAAGGTTTACACCGCGGAGAAAAGGTTTGCACCGCGGAGAAAAGGTTTCCACCGCGGAGAAAAGGTTTCAACCGCGGAGAAAAGGTTTACACCGCGGAGAAAAGGTTTACACCGCGGAGAAAAGGTTTCAACCGCGGAGAAAAGGTTTACACCGCGGAGAAAAGGTTTAGTTTGTAAATTTGGAGTGAATGCCGTTTATTTTAAGTTTTCCTGTTGATTTCTCATCTTGGATAAAAACAGCATGAGTGATCATCAAACAGGCGAGGTGAATTGAAGAGAAATACGCAAACATAGAGAAAATGTACAGTTAAACTTATGAGAAACATGAAATCATAGGGAAAATGTATAGTTTTATTGGATGGCACTAATAAGCCACCGTAGCTTGAGGATATATTGATGTCAATGTACATGGTTAAATGCTTATCAAATCATCTAAATAATCAGTTAACGTTATGCGGCCAAATAAAACGATGTCATATGACTTGTTTCAGTACGCCTACATCTTCTTCCTCCATCTATATATGCTGCGTTCAACTTTAACGTGAGGATTTGTTCGTCCGGAAATCAACGTCCAGTTTACGATGTCTTGATGTGCTGTCTAAAAGCCTTTTCGCGAGACCAAGAGAACGCCAAACCTAGCGTATCAAATGAAAATCCGTTCACATTTTTTTTAACACAAGCCAGTTATAATCGGGGGCCGCAAATGATTGAACTATGTCGTTAAAATTACAGTATCGTGTTTGGAATTTTCAAACCCCTTTCCTATTGAAGACAGATTTTTTCTCGTTTCCTAGCTTCAGCTGACGGGGAATAGCTTCAGCTGGCGGAAAATACGTCACGGAAAAGCTGTTGATTTGATTTTAATTGGCACTTTAGTATGATTAATTTGAATTCAGTTAACTAGGGCACAGCTTCTCCGTCGGCAACATTCCAGAGAGTATTGCATTCTATGCTTCAAGATTTCTCCACGAAGTGCAGAAGCTTCCGTATCACCGACGTCCTTGAAATAATAGTTAATGTTTCTTCATTCATGTAACCTTGCATACAAATGGCGGCTATACTTTTGACAGTTTCATTCCCAGAGATTCTCTTATACAAGTAGTCCTGTGAAAATTGCATTGTATAGATGAGTTCATTTGGATTCGTCTCGTCTTATCTCAATGACTTAATGTCGTCATCTGTCAATCAGTTTGAACGTCTATTTTAATAAAGACATGCGATTTTACTACAAATAACGGTCGGTGGTTAGGAAGAACAAATGTACATATTCGTCATTGTTTTGAAAGTTCGCATGTTTACCTGTGATTGACTAGGTTTGGCAATCCATATTCTTAATCTAGCATCCGTGATTCAGTTATCCAAAG
>JAVTVY010022511.1:0-99163 GCA_036873755.1 Hanleya hanleyi | reverse complement strand
GTGTGTTGCTGAGTCCCATGCAAGCCTTATCGAAAAAAAAAAGCCCTGTACCCCATCCGACGCGTACAGACCAAGGTGTTCTCTGTGCCAACAGGTACGACGATGGCCAACAGAGAAAATTTATTTCTAGGGGATCTGCCTAAACGTCTTACCCTGGCGTGTGTGTCCAACACCGGATTCAATGGAAATTGGGCTGAGAATCCGTTCAAATTTGAACATTTCAACATCAACTTTGTGGCACTGCACGTGGCCGGCCATCAAATTCCAGCCCGGCCATTACAACCGGACTTTACTAGCGGAAACTATGTGCGGACCTACCTGAACCTGTTTACAGCCACAGGACAAAACAACCAGGACGAAGGCAATACCATCAGTCGACAAGACTTTAGCCATGGATACACATTGTTCGCCTTTGACCTCACCCCCACCTTGGAACACGATCATCAACTGGCTTTGCTGAAGAAAGGAAACCTACGGTTGGAACTGCGTTTCTCCGCCCCTCTAACCTACACCATTAACGTGACTTGCTACGCCGAGTTTGATAACGTCATCAGCGTGGATCAGCAAAGAAACGTGCTGTGTGACTTCTCCACCTAACATGGATACAGAGCAACTGATGAGCATACTCCAGCGAGATCCCAAGATCCCCTTTCGAGGTGTGTTTCCACGCAATGTGTTTCCCACCCACTCCACCACCCCCGCAGCCTACATCCTGAATACAGACACGAGGAGTCGACCCGGTGAACATTGGATAGCTGTGTACGTGGACACCCATGGCCAAGGCGAATACTTTGATTCCTACGGACTTGCACCCCTACATGCCGATTTGGAGAAATTCATGGACGTCTCTACTACAATGTGGCGTTGGAATACGCAAAGATTACAAGGCCCCTTGAGTAGTGTGTGCGGACAGTACTGTGTGTTTTATCTCATTCACCGGAGTAGAGGACATTCTATGCCTACCATTGTACATATGTTTGATGATTATTGTCAAGCCGAAGACCGTGATGTCCTCGTCTATGACTGGACGGCCTCTCGTTTTAATGTGCATGCTCCATTTCTCTGGTTAACTTACAAAAATGTACTGCGCGTGCGCGCAGACCCCTTGTTTATTGTTATGACGTTGTTGTTCTGACGTTCTGTTGAATAAAAGATGAAAAAACACAATGATGGGTTTTGACTTTTCTCTTTTTTTATTTAAGTCAACAAGAAAGGATTAGACTATATATATACAAATAGAATACAGGGTACAAATAGTAGGGGTTAAGGTACAAAAAAAAAAGTTCTGCCAGGAGTAGGATTCGAACCTACGACAGCATTTGCCGACCTGCATTTACACACAGGCGCCTTAGACCACTCGGCCATCCTGACTTTTACATTTGTGTATCAACAGTTATAGGTCGACATTGTTTTTTACAAGTCCAAGTAAGTGGTGCTCACACCGTCGGCCAATACTTTTCGTTTGGGATAAAAGAAAGTAAAGGCGTCTCTTTGCTGAATATAGGTGCGCATCTGGTGGTCGACGACCCGGAATCCTCGGTTAGTGCCACTCGCACTGGCCTGGCTTTGCAACACGCCCAGGTAGAGAGCTTTGTCGATGTTGGGATCGCGCCGGCTCACCCCTTTACAGCTAAACTTATTTTCCTCTCCTCCATCTCCTCCGTAACAGTAGTAGGTCTTAGAGGAGAGCGCAATCATAGCATCCCCGCTCCACTCCAGCTTGAAGAGCCCGGGTGTCCGCTTGTCGTAGGTGTAGTGATCGCGGCGGGGTAGCCACTGGTCCCGTTCCGCTTCATACTGGGTACGTAACTCCGGTTTCACCAGGGACTCCCAATCCGCATTAGAGACGGCCATGTAGGCCGAGTCGGTGTCCATTTCCATGAGTTGCCAGTCTGATGGATTAAAATACACACCCATAAAATCATATATGAATTCCAGCATCCTCAGCTTGGCCACCTGATAGACCATACATCCAATCTGCAGGGGTAAATTGTACCGGATAGTCTTCTTGGCTGAAGTGACTTCATAGGTGTCGTCATCGATCACCTCCACGGACCGAAACAGAGGAGAATTCACTTTTTTGCGGGCTTGGACAGTAGTACAAATGTTCACGTTGACGTGCTTATCCTGGTTCGTTACCGTTTTTCCGTAATAACCATTGCCAGTGAGCTTCCAAGATTCAGCGATGATGGCCTGACTCGGGTATTCATCACCTTGACGACGGGCCTTCGTCACGAGGTCGGCATTCTCGGCAAAACAAGCCTCAGGTACGTACTGTATCACTTGATATATTTGAGTAATTTCCAAACCGTGGTTCATGTACCACTGCAGTAAGGGGGTGCCCAGCAAGATTTTCTCGGCCCACATACTTCCAATCAACATGCGGCGAGGTTTAGGCAAACACTCGTGCTGCTCCGCATAGGCGCCCATGGTCTCTCCAATATCCGCCCGACCCACCAGCGTGTTCTTGAAGATAGGCGGACACTGGGCGAAGAGGGGCTTGAGAGTGTCGGGAACATGCAAATCACATTCTACAAAGCCGTAGAGCTGCCCCGAACGAATGGCGTCCAACATCTGTGGCAGACTCAGCAGTCGCCGACGACTCAAGGGGTACTCACGCTCTTTTAAGAACCGTTGTAAATGGGGCAGGGCCTGGCACATCGTGTGAAATTCACACTCCCACATCTCAATCAGATGGTATCCTCGCTCTTTGACATAATCTCCGTTGGCCACTACTTCTTCCCGTAATTCTTGCGGTGTTTTTCCACGTCGCTCATTGAAGCGTCCAGCGCTGAAATGACATTCGTGGCCGTGCCAGTAACAGCCATAAAACTGGAAAACGGTCGGTGTTCCTTGTACAAGGGCAAACCCATCGACGGGGAGTCGGCGATCTCCGATCCGCTTCTCTGTGGCGTTGGTCTGGTGACGAATATAAATTCCCCGTCGATAGGCTTCCCAGTCCAACCACTGGTCGGCGAGATGTTTGTAAGGTGTCCGTTGCGGTGTAAAATGCCGACCTTCTGCCAACCAACGCATATAATGACCGCTGGGCATGGGTTGGGCCAGCGACCACAAGTACAAGGCATTCGCGTCAAACCCAATGATTTTGGCACACGGTTTCCCACTGGGGAGAGTAGTCACATCCTTCTCATGGTAGCGGTGAAAAATAAGGCTAGGGCCACCCACAATGTTCTGCTTCAAACAATCGTGCATGTCTGCATCTTTTCGGTGTATGAGTGAAAAGTACGTAGGACACTCTTGAAACAGATGGCGAAGCGCCAGACCGGGTAAACTCAAGCACTCCTTGAATATGTCCACATGCATTTGGCGACGAAAGAGTTGCACCATTTTCTCGGCCGCTTCGAGAAAGGGAACCACATCTAGGTTGTTATACCACACCAGGAAATCTCGCAACGTCTTCATGCTGTGGCAGTTCCACACTTGTTGGAGTTCGATGTAGGTGGCCTCCGGCAGAGCTTCTCCTTTCAGGTCATTGTAAAACGCTTCCCGGGGTGGCAACTGGGTGTCTTCTAAGCGGTCCAGGCTCGTCATATAGGTGTAAGGAAAGTAACCTTTGGTTTGTGCACAGTCATAGGCCTTGACCCACTGGTCATAGCTACAATTAGGAGCTAAATAGTTCCGTACATCGAGGAAATGCAGTGATGTGGTAGTGAGGGCCATATGGTTGTTGATCTTCTTGATCACCGACTTGAGGGTATCGGACTGCGCCAAGTAAGGGTAGAGAAATTCCTTCACCATGTTCAAGTCGTATCGCCCCGAATTGAAGCCGAGCACCGGTAACTGACCTAGGTATTGTAGGAACCATAACTTCAATTTCGCCGCATACGGTTTCGGTAAAGGGACATCCTGCGACTGCAGAGGCTGCGACTGGGATTCCGGCTCCGACTCGGACTCGGACTCTTCATCATCGCTGAACGCTACACCGGGTACAGGAATGCGGTCGTCCAGCTGGGCCAGTACGTCCTCGAACTTGACCACCAACAATTCCGTACTGGCCGCACTGACTTCCTCTAAATACTCCATCATACGGGTGATCAACTCATGGGATTCTCCCGTGGACACGAAACACACCGGTGCAGCGTCATAGCCGGGCACGTTGGTTGAAATGCTGACACTGAGGGGGATATGGCGCTGCGTCCACTGTGTTTTAGCCGAAAACAGCTCCATGGGCTCTAACAGGGCCTCAAAATCATAGCATGCCCGGAAGGGAAAATAACGGTCCTCCTCCGGTATCATCACACCCTCATCGGCCAGTTCCTGGAAAATAGTAGGTGCATTATGATACACTCCACCCGGATATACTCGCTTGACACTGTTGTCACAGGTTTTCTCGTGGCGATGTAAGTTGTAAGACTTTTTAAACACACGATGGCATTGGGCACAACTGAAAGACTGAGCGTACTGGCTCATATTGTAAATGAGCGAAAAATGACTCACGCCATTGTAATCGAACACATTGACTTTCATCGTAGCAGCATACCGTTCTGTTGATCGCCGAACCAATTCAGCCACAAATGTATCCTCCTCCTCCTCGCATCGTAATCGATAAACAAAGATATTAATATCGAACAGTCTTTCCACGTCATCCAAATTCTTAAAGGGAACTCCACGGAAGTGCCGCTTATCCACGTCTTGCTGCTCTAAATACTGCTCCCAATAGCCATCGGCCACTGTGTCACAAGCCCTGGGGTCACACTCGTCCAGATGCACGGCCAAACATCGAAACAGACATTTCCGGTCTTTGTAGGGCCCCTTTACCCCTACTGTTAATGCGTACAGGCCTTTTCGATGAAGCAACCACGGGGGAAGTAGTACAGGAGCACCGATCGGGTGATCTCTCATTTTCGTGATGAAAAATGTGACGTTAGTCACCATTTCCACCAACCATTGGGTATTGGGGCGTTGCAACCGGGCCCATTCCAATGGATCCAACGTAGTCAATTGGCCGATGAGTGGCTCCAGAGAAATAGCATCTGTGATCGTGAATGGCTGGTCAAACACATACGAATTATTACTCGGATAGAAATACCGCAGTTGGTCCGTGTTTTTGTGCCGTAAAATATACCCAAATGTCACATTCAATTTGAAGGCAGTACCCTGATCTTGGAAAATGTTCTCGGCGTAAGTAGGAAGATACGTGAGGTCCTCCAAGCGAAAATTGTACAAATCCAAAAGACGACGGTCACGGTGATAACAATGGCGTATGGTAGCCCAGTGACGTTGATAAATGGCCCTCACACGCTCGTCTTCAGGCAAGACTTCAACCGGAGGTGCTGGTGGATCGTCTGGAAAATCTTCTCCACGTCTCATGCTTTTCGTCTCATACAAGCGGATAGGCAAGCAGGCAGGCAGGCAGGCAGGGAGGCAGGCAGGCAGGCAGGTCAGGTAAGTCAAATTGAATACACCCCTTTCCCTAAAAATCGACTCCTTTTATACGTTTTTCACTGGAGGTGGGTACAAAATGGTGGATAAATCCACCTCCCACCACGTCAATTGATGAAGGGTAGTGTGGTGGGAGGTGGGTACAAAATGGCGAACCCTACCTCCCACCACCCTCCAAATGGGGGTGGGAGGTGGGTACAAAATGGCGGATACCTACCTCCCACCAGGATAGTGTGGTGGGAGGTGGGTACAAAATGGCGAACCCTACCTCCCACCACCCGCCAAATAGGGGTGGGAGGTGGGTACAAAATGGCGGATACTCACCTCCCACCACCCTCAAACCAAGCCGCCATCTTGTACCCACCACGTCAATTGATGAAGGGTGATGTGTGGTGGGAGGTGGGTACCCACCTCCCACCACACAACCACACAGGCCGCCATCTTGTACACACCTCCCACCACACATCACCACCAGTGTGGTGGGAGGTGGGTACCCACCTCCCACCACACAACCACACAGGCCGCCATCTTGTACACACCTCCCACCACACATCACTCACGCATGCGCACATCCACACTTATGACGTCAATACAAGTTCTGCGCATGCGCAGTGAAGCGCTATTACGCTGAAAGACTCTTTGTATACTACTCGCGTCTACATTACTCGCGTAGACAACACGTTTTGTCAAAATGGAGACCGGTTTCGTAAATGGACAGACACATATATGCTGAGTTTCCGTGGTAAAGTTTCAGAGAAATTGCCTTTTTAACTCTATAATTCGATATATTAATTGAAAAATGCTTTCGGGATAATAAATTCGTTATTCAGGTTTTTCCCAGGGTGTATGAAAAGTTATGACCCTCCCTGAAACTCATACACCCTTCGGCTGACGCCTCAGGGTGTATGAGTTTCAGGGAGGGTCATAACTTTTCATACACCCTGGGAAAAACCTGAATAACTAATAATATCCACCAGAGGTTCTGCCTGCTGTGCTGAAATCAACAACTTCTGGTGCTAAACCAGAAGTTGTTGCAGCACTACTTACCAAGCCTAAAGCTGCCCCTGTAGCAACAGGGAGTGAAGAAATTGGTCCCCGACCAACAAACACCACCTGGGAATTGTACGATACCGGGATATTCCCAGCGGGAGTCCCATTAGCGGTATCATTCCCAACAGCACATACGGGTGTACTCTTTACGTATGGAGTAATAGTAGTCCTCATTTCGGATTGCATCTCGACTTCCATGGGAGACACACTTTCGGGTAGATCTAGTTCCACTTAACACAGAAACTCTGGCTGTGATAGGTGAATATAGGTAAGGGGGCGTGGCATTCCTATCACAGCCCAGAGCGCGCCTAGGTTAAATTTTAGCGATAAAAATTTATGCGCGAAAAGCGGCTTTTCGCTGACGAAAATAACGAAACGGGAGGGAAAAAATATGCCAATTTGATACAGTTTGACCGACCTGAGCTTCTTTAACCATGTACCATCTCTCATGACTGTTTTGATGCTGACAAAATGTGATCAAATGTGTGAGAAAAAACTTCCATTGATTTTAACGTTTTCGCGCCTTTCTGACATCTTGTGAGAATATGACCTTGATCTCGTGACCTTTCTGATCACGTGAATAAACACACGTCGCTATTGGTTCTTGATGACGGGAGTCAAAAGGTCAACCCCATTCTGCGCATATCCCTGTAAACTATGGCGAAAGAAACACAACGGCAAAATCCGTGTTTGATGGCAGATTCCATCTAATTAAGGAGAATTAGGACCTTTGAAATTTTCGAAAATTTTGGCGAAGTCTAAATTTCCAAAAACGCCCCTCATCATTATAATGACCAAATTGTATGACACAGTGATACCATGAAATGACAAAAAATGTATTTTGTTTTTTTTTGAAAAATGTTTTCAATACCTTTGTGAAGCAAAAAAAGAAACGAAATGACAAAGAATTTCGGAAGCGACTTTCAGAAAATAAATACTATTACAGGCCAGGAAAAGGAAAAATAAAATGTCTCAACTAAGTTTTGGAGATCCTACGAGCAAAATTATCCATTTCGCCTGAAGCACGTGGCCGTACTTTCATATTCGACTGTGCACGTGAACACAAAACACCGTTGAAATTTCGCCAGTTTGCCTCCGACGTCAAAAGAAAATACAGATAATTCAATATAATAAACTACAGCAGATATGAAATTCATTTTTTCCACAAATACACAGGTAGATACGTACTTTTAAGTCCATATGTTGGCAAAGAAATCGAATCCAGCGCTTTGAAATCACACAGGTGGAACCAAGTGACGGCGTGCTTCTTTCCCAAACAAGGTGACCCATCACATGTTAATAATATTCATACGCTCAAATAGGCATGTCGAACATATCGTCCATAACATGTATAAACATCGAAGAGGCATCATAATTCGGTAGAATATGGTGATATTTAGAATACAAAATATTTAATCCGGCAGTTTCATTGCAGAAAATCATTTTTGGAAACCTCCCTGGAGATGTACTTTTTCCAGCCGCCTTACTCTAATATCCTGTTGCCTTCTTCTCGAGAAATCGCGCGAGATTTGCTAATTTTGTCAAACTCAGGAAAAACAGATCTGAATGGTTGTGCATTCCGATCGCATGTTCTGGGAGCGTTTGTCGATGAGAATGGGTGAACATAAACTTGCTTACCTCAATGTCATTAACCCTCCTGAACACGTGCCAACAACAACAACACAAAACAACAACATGTTGAATGACTGTCTTATTCAGATGGACTTTGATTGACAGGTGTTCAGTTTTGTGTGAAGGGTTAATGCACCGAGGCCGGAAGAAGTCCACCTGAGCAGGAAGAAATGTGAATCGCCATTTTCCTGAACAATTCAGTTGGTTTGACCACGTGTAGCATTCTATTTCCTCAAAAGTTCAAGTAGGTCATTCTTGTTTGACCTCAACGAAGAGATGATTCAACTTTATTCGTGAGTTAAACAGTCACTACATTTCTGAAATTCTCAAATTTTACTTCAAGAAATCCACTACATTTTTGGTCAATTTTCCACCAGTCATTTTTTCGAGTTAGCTCAAAGAAATAATCATATTTTCTTGTGTTTAGTTGTGTTTTCTATCTTTCCGAGATGAAATAATTCGCCCTTGATAATTTAGTGCCTTTTTAAAATTTTCAACCTGACCAAAAAATGTCAAAATCTCGCATGTCCGGATTCCCCTTAAAGGAGTCATTAGGTGGTTGTCATGGAGATGCCAAATCATATTATTTATTCGATAAAATGCTTTTTGTGCCTCTGTCACAATTCCCCACGCCGTGTGCAGTTAAAGATCTCGAGCGACTGACGTCTTATTTATTTTTTTCCTTTTCGGTCTGTATAAGTGATTCGGACTAAGGGGTCAGCAACAACAACCAAAAAAATAAATAAAAAAATAGACTCCTTAGCCGATGTTTTCGGGCTATAGTTCCACTGTGACATCGGTCGATTCTCCCGTACCCTTGTCTAGAACGGAACCCAATACTTTTACCGGTTTCTTCTTTTTACCTGTGGATAAATCAGAAACAATAGTACTAGTGCTTGGCGAAGTACCTTTATCTAATAAAGAACGTAAAGGGCCCGTCCAAGGATTGCCAATCGATGCAGGCTTCTTCGCCGTCTCATTTACGGTAAAATGGGAGGGCGGAGTCCTAATACTAGCCTCTGACCTAAACCAGGGGGAAGGAAACCTGCACGAGACCCGGTCGTAAAACTTTCAAATAAATCATCGGGCCATTGTTGACACTCCTGGCATCTATATTTACAATCACAAACAATATGGCCGCGACATGCAAGACAAACTGAATGCAAGTCGGTCGTTGATTTGGACTTGCCACAGGCGCTACAGAACATAGAGGCCATTATTTATATCGTAAGATATACTCAAGAATACTTCCCAACAGATCTTTTCGTTGCTTTGTAGACTTGTAGATGATGTTTTCACTGGTTGTTAAACGTAATATCCTTCCGTAAAACGCTGGAGCTTTGACACCCGATCTTTACAGCTGGCTAGCCAAGTAAAGAATTCGAAGTGAAGATCTGTTGTCATTTACGTACACTTCGCCATCCATAAGATGGCTTGCGGATCGTGTGTCTCCATTATCGCGGAGCGATATCCGGTGTTTTACCGGATTCTGTTCGGCCTTCATCCGGCGGAGAACAGACTCAAAAACTCTGATAAATTACAGGTTTTCATACATACCCCGGAAACCGATATTGCCTGGGCTTACAAAATATATAGGTATGAATAACTTTCGTATCATCCAAGAGGTGTGGTAGGTCTGTAATTTTGAACAAGTAGATCATCACATGACTCGAAAATGGCGGGTTACGTTGGGGTTACGTCGGTAGACTTTAGCTGATTGGCTGACGAAGTCACGTGGTATTGATTTCTGGAAATTCCCTCCAGCAGTTGCCGAAAGTAGTCTGAAATGGATACACACGATCCCAGGGTCAGTCTTACCGCGTATAGATGGCCCAGATGGCTACAGGTTGGATCTATTGTGAGTAGAGTGCTGGCGTGGGTGATTAGGCGGGAAATGAACTGTGCTATGTTTTAATTTCTTCACTTGTTAATCCGTGTTTGCACACGAACGCATATGTCAGTAAGGGAGCTTCTTGAAATTGGGGCATACTAGGAACTGGCATTCCAAACAGAGTAGCATGGTGCGCCATGTTGGAACTCCTATGGTTGGCCATCCCTGCCAGAATTCGTCATTTAGAGGCTGCCTCTAAATAATATATACCATGGTATAAAATGCCAAGCCTGCCATAATTCGTATTTAGAGGCTGCCTCTAATTATTTTGTACCATGGTATAAAATGCCGAGCCTGCATGCCATAATTCCTATTTAGAGGATGCCTGTAAATCGCCAAGCCTGCCACAATTCGTATTTAGAGGCTGCCTCTAATTATTTTGTACCATGGTATAAAATGCCGAGCCTGCCATAATTCGTATTTAGAGGCTGCCTCTAATTATTTTGTACCATGGTATAAAATCGCCAAGCCTGCCATAATTCCTATTTAGAGGATGCCTCTAATTCATTTTAGCCGTAAGTCGTAAATTTTCGCCTTCTTATTACTTCCACCAATGATGTGCGCTTTCACAAATTTGGTTCGATATCTCTACGCTTGTTACAAGTTTACTCATTGGTCAAATTTAATATTCTTGATATGACATCGAGTTGTTTATGACTTACGGCTAAAATGAATTAGAGGCATCCTCTAAATAGGAATTATGGCAGGCTTGGCGATTTTATACCATGGTACAAAATAATTAGAGGCAGCCTCTAAATACGAATTATGGCAGGCTCGGCATTTTATACCATGGTATATATTATTTACAGGCAGCCTCTAAATACGAATTGTGGCAGGCTTGGCGATTTACAGGCATCCTCTAAATAGGAATTATGGCAGGCTCGGCATTTTATACCATGGTACAAAATAATTAGAGGCAGCCTCTAAATACGAATTATGGCAGGCTTAGCATTTTATACCATGGTATATATTATTTAGAGGCAGCCTCTAAATGACGAATTCTGGCAGGGATGGCCAACCATAAACTCCTAGGCAGAGACTGAAGAATCATTCCAAAGCAGTTTAGATATATTTATGAGGTATTGTAATAGATGGAGATTGAATGTTAATATTGATAAAACAAAATGCATGATCTTTGCGAAACGTAAACCCAGACGACCTCCCGTATTCTTCATTGATGGAAACATACTGGAAATAGTTTCTGAATATTGCTTTTTAGGAATCGTCTAATCTCCCACCGGAAATTTTATGAAGGCTAAAAAGAGAGTACTGGGGCAAGCTGCGAAAGCGGTTTTCTTTTTCGAGGCGAAAAATAGAATATGTCTCACTGCCTCTTGACTGCCAAATTAAATTGTTTGAAAAAGTGATTCAACCAATCCTATTGTACGGATGCGAAATCTGGGGTTACGGCAAACTGGATGTTATAGAGAGAGTGCAACTGCAATTCTATATTATCTTTGAAGAGTTCGTCTCCAAATTATATGATTTATGGAGAACTGGGTATATTCCCACTGAACATAAAAGTTCAAATGCGAATGGTATCTCTCTGGCTAAGTCTTATACAGGATAGAGCTAGCAAAATATCGCATGTCTTATATCGATTATGTTACCATAACAGACTAGATTTTGAACCCATCTGGATGAAAAACATAAGGATTATACTTGAATCGTCAGGATTCAATTATGTCTGGGAATGCCAAGGGAATATCGATAAAAACCTTTTGATGAAAAAATTAGAACGAAGACTAAAAGATCAGTTTTTGCAAAAATGGCAGGGGGATATATTAGAATCATCCAAGGGGAAATTTTACCAAATTGTCAAGACAGATTTTACATTTGAGCACTATCTTAAAACACTTCCAAAAAGATCTGGAATTACTATCTCAAAATTCAGAACCTCAAATCACCACCTACCAATCGAAACGGGGAGATGGCATAACATCCCAGTATCAGATCGAAAGTGCTCTCTTTGAAATATGAATATAGTTGGGGATGAGTATCATTTCATGGTTCAGTGCAATGCGCTGAGTGCATACAGGAAATTGTACATAGCTAGTTTTATTTCTGTAAGACCCAGCGCTTTCAAACTACGCCTACTCTTTCAGTCGAAGAATAAATCTAAACTGGCAAAACTCTGTAAATTTATTCAAATAGGGTTGTCTCTTTCCTAGTTCGTGGGAAAATATCAATTCCTCCAGAGAGGTGCTTACCAATAGTATTATATGAAACTCCGAGTCTCTGTTGAATGATTAAAAAAAACAAAAAAATGATTTATTGGATTTAAATATATCCACAATTTACTTCATAATAAGCAACCAATGTGAAAATATTATGAATGTTTATGGCACCAGATACAACCATTGTACCGCCATCTTGTCCCAAATGCTGTATTATATCCCTCACATGCCACCCCGGTCGCCTTGGGCGTAATAAAGTTGACTGGACTAGGAACTCCATGCCATACAGTTTGGAACTAGGCAGATAAAGGATGGCTTACGCCATAACATGCAGCAACATGGGGGGATTGGCCTAACTGTAACTCTAATCCATCCAGATCAGAACACCAAACTGGGCATGATGTATCCCATTTGAATAACCGGCATATGCCATCCCTACCAGGGAACTCACTTCCTAATTTCAAGAAGCTCCCTAAGGTCAGTTTTACTGTGTAAAAACTAGTAATTTTTAAAGATTTCTTGATTCTGGGGCCACAGTGACCTTGACTATTGACCTTGACCTAAATTCTGGTACATGACAAACCATCTCCCTGTAATTCCTCTAAGGACACAAAAAATCATGATTTTTAATAATTTCACAATTTTGGGGTCACAGTGACCGGACCTTTGACCTTGACCTACATTTTGGTATGTCACACATCGTGTTCCCCTAATGTATCTACTGACACACAAATGTTATTTTTAAAAATTTCCAGATTTTGGGGTCAGTGACCTTTGACCTTCGAGCTTGACCTCATTTTTGGTATGCGGCACTTCATTTCCCCCTATAGAATCCTCACAAAAGATTTGCAATTTTTAATGATTTCCTGATTTTTCGGTCACACTGACCCTTGACCTTAATCCTGGGGTCACAGTGACCTCGACCTGGATCTAAATTTTGGTACATGACAAACCGCTCCCCGTAACCTCTCATTGGAGTCAAAAAATCATGATTTTTTTTAACAATTTCACAATTTTGAGGCCACAGTGACCTTGACCTTGGCCTACATTTTGGTAGGTGACACATCGTGTCCCCCCTAATTTACCTACTGACACAAAAAAAGTTATTTTTAATAATCTCCTGATTTTGGGGTGACAGTGCCCTTTGACCTTCGACCGTGACCTAATTTTTTGTATGTGACACTTCAGTTTCACCTACTGAATCCACTCACAAAAAATAAAAATTTTGTAATGATGTCCGGATTTTTCGGACACTGACCTTTGATCTCTGACCTCAACCTACATTCGGTATGCAACACATCGTTCTCCCTAGGGCATCCACTCACCAAAAATTAGAACTGCAGATGAAAAACTGTCAATGATTTCCTGATTTTAGGCAACAGTGACCTTTGACCTCTGACCTCAACCTCAATTTTGGTATGCGACACATCGTCTCCATCTAGCGTATCCACTCACAAAAACTTGCAACTGTGGATAGAAAAAATTCACAGATATAGACCAGACACGAACACTTCAGTGATTTCCCGTTTTTCAGGCCAGTGACCTTTGACCTCTGACCTCGAGCTTCATTTTATGTACACGACACATTGTCTCCCTGTAAGGTATCCACTCACCAAAAATTGGAACTGTGGAAAGAAAACTGTCCCAGATATAGACCGGACACGAGGGACGGACAGACGGACGCACAGACGCCATCACATAATATGTCCGCCTTTTGGCGGGTGTATAAAAAAAGTTAACAGACGGGGACAGACAGACGTAAATGCACATAACAATACGCCTTAGTCCATATGGGCTGAGTAAAAAGAAAAGAACATGTACATAGAGAATTTTTGATTATTTTATTCTAGAGCCCATAAGATTACACATAAGAACACCTTCTATGATTCCACTATGTGACTTTGTAGTTCAATGCCCCGAGTTGAGAGGAAGAGTAAACAGTGGAAAAATCAGAACACAAACACTGATTGATTGAATAGGTCAGACATTTGATCTTAACTTCATTCATGTATTAAGGACCATAGACAACCATAAGGAAACAGGCATTAACAGTTCACATCAGTGACTAGTAATGTTTGAATCATATGGAAACATGTAGTCTCAATAACATCTAGCTTTACCAATAATGTTATCGTGTCCCCTGTATCATGCTAGTACAATCAAGCAGTTGAAATCTCTGTGGTTGATAGACATCAATAAAATTATATCCTCTCAACAGTTTGAAAATAATACTGCAACAAGTTACACAGTGGAATCATATCTGGGTCAATTGGCACAAAAAAAAAACAAAAGAGGCCAGTATGCAGATTGAGCAGGTGCCCTTATTGTTTGTATACTCAGACATTCAGCAAAACTTCTATTCCTAGACTTAAGAGTTATTTCCCCTTTGACTGCGATTCCTAATTCTGTTGTTGATTCGGACGATGCATCCTCACAACTGAAAAAAACTTTCTGATCACCGGTACATCAGCTTTTCCCAAATATCAAACAGATCATCTTCGTTAAATATCGCCATTCTAGATACTGGTGGATGACATTGAAGCCTTGATTCAACATGGAAGGTAAGGATTATGATTTCCAAAGACTTTGTTACCCTATTGATTTGTAAAATACATGTCAAAAGCGTATTTGAAAGTAAAATCTAACGAACTCTGTTCAGTCAAACTGACAGTGGAAAGATTCCTACTGGCCAAAATACCATGGTCACAACATTGCCTACAGCAAAAAATTCACAAAGAGAAAGTGAAAGAATAATTGGACATGGGAAGCTGGCAGACTTCTTCCGGGTGAGAGAGCATCATGGGTAGATCACAAGGGTCAGTACATTCATGGCCCGCCTTCATCTGGGGAACAGAACAGATACATGGATCCACTCTCCTCAGGGGTGCAGGGAACACTGTGTGCCTGAAACAAAGAGATGATTGTTTTCTTACCAGAGAATAACAATTCCGAACATGCAAAATATTGAAGGTGAAATGGAAAGCTTTCTATTGACATCTCTTAGACTGGCTTCACATCGCTAAAGCCAGTGCTAGCTTACTGTGCCACAAAATGCCTGTTTTACTGTTTTGTATCCGTAGTTCTTTCGTTACGAATATATAGAAATATGTGTGTGCTTGTGTGAGTGCATGTGAGTTATATGTTTGATAATATATTACTTCTGTGTTTATCCGGAGGGCCTCAAGGGAGAACAGTCTCCTGACTGATTGTTGTAACCCTCGAAAAATAAAGAATTTATTATTATTATTATTAATACCTGCTCTTGTTTGGCGTTAGTTTATGTCACATCAGATCACCCTGGTCTTTGAGTGACTGGTCTGATGTGATGTCATCATCAAGGAAGATAGATAAGATTAGAATTCAGCAAGGCTTGGCATAACAGATCTTCAATAGCTTCTAGCAGGCAAAGGACCTTAGATGAGACCAAACAATTAAATATTTCCATCATTATTTAACCTGTAGTGGACAATTCTGCTAAATATGTTACCATCTCTGGAGTGGAAATCAAACAATTACTGTCGATACTGGAGATAAGACTGTCATTTCACTATGCTATCACTATGATGATGTTTTCTCAAATAGGGGAAATCGGTTAGTTTAGTGCTGTATCATGCGTGTCCTAATTTGAGGCAGTCATTGACTATTAATAAATGTTATCAAAACAGAAAATCACACAAAAATTTGCTTTGTATGGATAGGGTAGTGGAGGGTATTTTTGATCAGAGGTAGTTTTCAATCACCCTTTTATGGAGCATTCAAAATTTGAACCGTGGAACGCAGTCTATTTTCCACCCATGCCCGGTTCGATTAGGATGTGCTCAGTCCAATTCATCCGCTGGGAACGGTCCATACAGACCAGTCGTTTTTGGACGTGGGACCGGTCCAACGCTGAGAGAGTTGGACTGCGCACATGGTCTGTTTTTCACATGGAAATGCTAATAGAATTGTCCAAATTTTGAATTTCTCCCTTTAAGTCCTGTCCTGTGAGGCATCTTTATCACCAGTACATTTCACCAAACAAATGTTGTTTCTGTGGATTCCTACCAAACTACTATTAACACATACCAGCTCTTTTTCCCACGAAAAATAAAACAACTACTCCTTCAGAAATAATACACCTCAGTGTGTAAATGTTCCCCAGGTATCCTTAAACATGGGAGATAAATTTGTTTTGAATTTTGGGGAAAATAAATGCTAACGTTATCCCTTTTGTTTGACACAGAGTTGACATTTTTTCAAGTTGGTGCTTCCCTCATTTAGCCTAACTGCCAGGTCAAATAATTCCATTACTCGTGATCGGAAACTGCCTCTGCCTCTTGTCTCTCTGGATACATCAATGTGTCTAGACAGGAAGCTTTTGAGCAATATATGTAAGGCCTGAACAATGGAAATGTACATAAAAGTATGACAGACTTTTCTCAATAGCAATAATATATTTATTCATATGTAAGGATATATATACATATAGTTGCCTTGCAGTTGAACATAACATTTTTGTATACTAATGGGACATTGGAGACCTACATGATATTTACAATATAATGCAGTAGACGATAGGTATGCGAATATACCAAGTTATTAGAAGGCCACAGAGTTAGAACAGATTCTTGTTTTCACTCACCAGATTTCACCAACAGCATAATACTGACATCTTGGTTTTGGCATGCCATTGAAGGTGGACGCAGCACACATAGTGTATGCACCCATATCCTCGAAGTAGAGCCAATCACTGATGTAGAGCTCCGGCAGCTGAATCTCCTGGAGGATACAGTCTAGTCCATCACATGTTGGTCCCCACACACTGCTAGAGAACTCCATCTCACCCTCGTGGTCCTGCAAATACAAGACTTACAAATCAGTGAAAGAAATATGGTCAGATTTCCATTCCCCTGATCAGTCAGTCTTTTAATTTTTAACCACACTTTTAACCAAGTACATAACATATAGCTAAAATAGAGCTTACAGTGAGAAAAATAGAGAACACCGGGGAAAGTATGGCTTAAAGTAGCGGAAAGTATAGCTTACATGGGAAAAATAGAGCGTACACTGAGGAAAGTACAAATTGCAGTGGGAAGAATAGAGAACACTGGAGAAGGTATGGCTTGAAGTAGGGAAAAATAGAGCTTACGCTGGGGAAAGCATAGATTACAGTGGGAAAACTAGAGAACACTGGGGAAAGTATAGATTAAAATAGGGGAAAATAAAGCTTACACTGGGGAAAGTATAGCTTACAGTGAAGAAATTAAGGCTTACACTGGGGAAAGTATAGCATTCAGTGGAAAAAATAGAGCTTACACTGGGGAAAATACAGATTACAGTGGGAAAAATAGAGAACACTGGAGAAAATATAGCTTAAAGTAGGGGAAAAGAGCTTACACTGGGGAAAGTATAGTTTACAGTGGGGAAAAATAGAGAACAATGGGGAAAGTATAGCTTAATTAGTGTGAAAATTAGAGATTACACTGGGGAAAGCATAGCTTACAGTAGGGGGAAAATAGAGCTTACACTGGCAAAAGTATAACTTACAGTGCGGAAAATAGAGCTTCCACTGGGGAAGTTTAGCATAGTGGGTGAAAAATAGAGCTTACATCAGAGAAAGTATATTCCTAAGAAGTAGGCTCTCACTTGCAAATTGTCCGGTATTGAGTCCATCTGAATCCTTTCTCCGGCAAAATAAGGGGAACCGTGGACATTAGAACCTTGATTTTTGGCACTGATGTGAATTAGGGGACGGTTACCAGCAAGTTCTGAGCTGACCTACTTTTGATGAAAATTTGACCTACTCAGGTGACCTATAAACCTCGAAATTGACCAAAACATGTCCTAATCCCTGCTAAGACCATGAAAATGCACTTAATTAGGTCACTGTCAGTGTGACCTGACTTAATTGGGTCAAGGTCAATGTAACCTACTTTCTGACCTAATTTGACCTACTTAGGTGACCTAGAAACCTCGAAATTGGCAAAAACATGTCTTCGGTCAGGGTACACACTTAAATCATATGAAACCCCACTTCGTAGGTCCTGTGGCGTTCGTCACACTGCCATGTCTTACACAATGGGAAAAATAGAGCTTACACTGGGGAAAAATATTTTCAGGTTTGTACCCATCATCCTTCACTGCAGAGACAATGGTGTCAAGTATTCAACTGCCTTACTCTAAAGCCCAATGGCTGCCCTATCTTAGAATGTGCTTCTTCATGACTTTGATGTCACTGTCAAGATCTGTAATGGATTGGATTGGATTGGTGTGTTGGCGTGAGGTGAGAACCAGCCAGGGTGCAACCATTCCCCAAATGCTCTTAACAGTGACGTCGCTTTCAACAATATTTCAGTCATATCACCACATTCAGGTCCTATTTCTTTTCACATCGTTTTTACATTCAGAATCCTCACGGGTGCCCCAGTAAGTCGCCTCCTATGACAAGCTGTCGGAGGAGCTGAGTCTCTTAATTCTTTCCATGGCCTAGGGTGTCCACAGTGACATCCCAGGTCAATCTCATGACATGGGATATTGTATGCAATATTCCCTTGCTAGTTTGTCAAGTTTGCAAAGGAAGTAACAATAATAGTAACATTTCCTGGTGGACATTCTCAATTCATTGTTAAACTACCCTATTTCTTATTATTCAGACAGCAAATCTTAACTTCAGGCTACTGTGGTGAGAAATTCTGCAACATTCTACAAATTTTACTAGCTGCCTTTTCAGATCTTGGGATAAATAACATATTCATGCCATAGTAGTTGGCCTCAGTTGACATAAAGATGTTTTTTCTGCGTCCGAGTTTAAAAATGCTGTTCGAAATATTAGAAGAAATAGGGTACATGTTTCTGAACCGACATGACTGAGGAGCATACCTTGAGAACAGAAGCTGTAACGTTTGCATGATCATAGAGCAAACAGTTGAACGAGCCATAGACGCCATCGTTTACATAGTACATGAAGGCTGGTTCATCATTGGGGGTTGGTCCTTCAGTGTTGGAGATGACTGTCAATAGAAAAGATTGAATGTTTACACTGAGAAGAGATGAGGAAAAAACAAAACATGAAGAGAAAATAACTCAATAATGTTGAGATATTAGAATGTATTATTAGACAGTGGACAGAGTGAAGTAAACATTCACCATAACAGACCCATCATCTCATTAATATATCCTCCAAGGAAACCAGTAACAGATACAGGCAAATCTGTACAGGGGCAAATAACAGAGGAATATAAATATGCAAGGAGCCTACATAAGGGAGGCTTCCAGAAATGAGCCAATGGGCAACCTGGATACACTTTGATCTAAATACAAGAGTGGAGTTCCAAATTCTGGAGTATTTTCTAAAGGACCGAGTGATTTCTTCCAAAGTACCAAGTGGAAATGGTAGTTTCTGTGGTGGTTGGCCCTCCAGGCCAGGCAAACAGTTTTTGGGAAATTTAAGTAATTGGATAAGAATTGGTGCTACATTGTGAGTTTAACTGAATTGGTTGATGCACTAGAGGAACGACTGATGCCCCTGGATATTACTGTGCCAATAATATTTATCAGCTACATACAGACACACAGAATTGCCATTACATAATATGTCCGCCTTTTCAGTGAGCATATAATAATAGACAAGTTAAGAATAACATACTATGTTCAGTCTGAAGTAGGTCCCGTGCTACTGTTCTCTTAGCAATTACATTGACAGCTAGTGTAAAAGCAGAGGCTACGAAGTAACGACCAGGCTCCGCTATGATGCGGACTTCACCATCAGGAGGAAAGTGTACATCCAGTGCGGTGTTGACAACTTCTGCAATCTGTAAAGAGAATGGAATGAAGACCTGTAGTGAACATACAGCAGTTCCTGGATAGATCCTCCTTAGAATTGTCTAACTATTGTGACTGTTCATTTGTGTTTTGTGATATTTACAGTACATAACTGACATTTCTCAAGAGTGATGGGAGGAACAGATGATCTTGATGTAATGTGAAGGTGATTCGGTCTTTGAGAAGTTTTTGATATTCCCATAAACGAAGAATAATGTAGAGTTCAAGAGTGATCATTCCCTTCAAAGGATAGCAAAATCTAACCCTGTACATTCTAATAGCAATGCAGGCCACCCCCCCCACCACCCCAACATGCGCAGGTATTGGAAATTATAGACTGAAGCAGTACATATAAAGACAAGTCTGTGAAATGACAAGCAGTCAGAGGATGCTAGGTCCCCCGCTGAATTGGCAGCAATAGTTTTTAAAGCGTTCTTGGCATACGAAATATAGATGAGGTAGACTATACTGCTGCTTGTCATACATAATAGGGGGGGTAACTGCCTGGAAATGAAGCCCAGACTGAACCTAGCAGTCAGTATATATATATATTAGTGAAATCGACAATGGTGTCATCGCTGTGAGCATTTGGTCACAAATGAAGAAAATAGGCCAAATATTATTATCCATCGAAACAATCTGACTGAAGTGACAAAATCCCCCGATGGTTAGATTTACATACATGAACACAGTAAATGTCTCTACAGAGTTTGAGCCAGTACAACGGACAGCCTACCTATTCCCTGGGAAAGTCGTCCTACTTGCTCAATGTCTATCCCAACCCAAGTTTGTTTATCATCTACTTCACCCAGCCCATGATCTACTCTCATTGGGCTATTGGGCAATCAGTGCCCTCTATTCTAGTAGTACCAAGGGAGACCATTCATGACAAATGTCTACAAAATAGTACAAGTGGTCTCCTCTTCATCATACCCTTTCATATTCAAGGGGGTTAGTCAGTGCCCTTGGCGCCAGGTGGCGCACATGTACTTTCAGTCCTGGAAGTGAGTTGTGAGTGTATACAGCGCATGTTTTGAAGCACTATTAGACAAACCGCACACACCTACAGAATTACGGTGCTTGCATGGTCCCGTCCGATTCGACACTGTCTGCAGCTCTAAATTCTCCTGATATATCGCACACATATTTGATAATGTAGGAAAATACTGAGAACAAAAGTTGAACGCAAACAAGTGTTCCGGGTTTTATTCAAGTTCTTTCATTAAATAGCTACAATCAGTCCTCAATCCTCATCAGTCAAACGTATCAAATCACAATGTTCATATTTTTGATTTCCTCAAAATTTCTATCATATTCATTCCCCATCTGTATGCCATTTCAGGATTTTCCCAGGATTTTCCCCGTATCATTTCGCCTTTCATAAAGGATTTGAAACTAGATGGTGCAGTGTTCGAAATTACCGCCTGGATACCTGTCGCCGACAGATAAATTTTACTTGCGAAAATCTTACCAGTCGCTGGCGACAGGTACCAAGATCAACCTAGTTTATTTTCAGTTGTTGCCCTTATCGATTAAAGTTGTTTAATAAAGCAAGCAAGCCGGTTTCTCAGTGCTGAAATTCTTCTACATCACTGACACATCGTCAGGTCGATTGAGGATCACCCTGATATGCAAGTTTACATTCTCCACGCATTCCCCCAGTACTAGGGAGTTAACTCCCTTGAAGCTTTGACTGTATTGAATTACTAAGGGGGCTAACTCTGCTAGGATGTGGAGAATGCACTACCATGGCAACAGCCTCGTTTCCTGTCAGTCAAACTGCAAAACAACATGGAATGTTTTCTTCAGGTTCCATTAAAACGTAAAGTTAACGATGGGATGGACATGGCCAGCAGTGAAAGTGACGGGAATAATACGGAGAATCGGCATGACGAAGCTGTCGCGACGCTCCATGGTTGAATTATGATACGGAAACTAACAAAATGTTTCACAATTACTGCAAACAGTTCAGCTGAAGTACTAAAAACAATTTTTTTAGCGGCGGAGATTCGTTGAGAATAGAGAACGTGCGATCTCACGAATCCAGTAGCGATCACATTCCCTCGTTTTGTTTGGTTACTTCAATTAATTCTATTTGCTGATATGCGTGATGATTCTCAACCCTCTGTACCTTTTTGGAGGTGGTGAGATTATGTTCAGGTAGTTCAACTGAGGAGACCGGTAAAAATTAGAATTACCCGTCACCAGGGAAAGATAATTTTTTTTAAACATTTCAAACCCTGAATGGCAGATATGCCGAATTTCGGTATAAATACTTAAATGTGTCAGGAGGTTTTGTAAAGCACTTCACATCCAAAATGTGGGTTTTTGCTTATCTTGGTCCTTTGAATATGGTAAGATCCAGGACAGAGATGTCGGTCTCTGATATTTCATTCATGTGTGAGTTTGATTAATTCAAGAGCATTGTTAACCATTTCAAAAAATTGCTTCATTTGAGCAATGCTTCCTTGAAAAATTAAACATTTATAAACAATGTTACTATTTATTATCAAATCAAACCTGCTATTACTTAGCCTTATCTCCCTTTGGAGATTCCATTCGCAGAATAATAAAATAAAAGTTGTCTCCCCTTAGGGAGCTCAGACAGGTTACTCTGGTGCCTGCTTACTCCTGATAATTCCTCTTTCTTACTCCAGCAGCCAGTGATGCATGTTGTGCAAGGCCGTAGAGTGAGGGGAAGGATGGAAGGGTAATCAAAGCAATAGCAGGTTTGATTTGATAATAAATAGTAACATTGTTTATAAATGTTTAATATTTATTGCTCAAATCGACACCTGCTATTGCTTAGCCTCACTACCAACAGCTGGAGGTAGGGACCTCGGCCTTGTTGTAGTTCCTGTAGCAGGCAGAGTAACCGCTGAGATGATCACGGACGTGGCACACTAGTACTCGACAAGAGGGACCCGGGTCGGAGACGCTGTGGGTAATCATGGAGTAATCATAATAGATTGTGAATGTGGCCACTAATTACTCGTCCATGCAAACCGTGATCTCCAAACCAGAGTTCGAATTTGGCACCTGTCCGTCAGTCCGAGACAAATCAAACGGACTGGTGTGAGTGACTGAACAACAAGTCCGTCGGACTGGTAACAAAAAAGCTCTCAGTTCACTGTGTAAACTATTTCTCTGGATATCTCCGCACAATTTGTAAAGAATGAAAAACGAAATATGTCTGTTTTCGGTTACCCGACCGAGTCTAAATAAATCGTGCGAGTCTAAAAACATTTCCAGCAAATTCCAACGAAATCACGACCACGGCCGCGTTTTACGACAACAACAACCGTAAAGCGGCGCGAGCAAAGTCAGCATACCGTAAAGTGTGATTGTAATGCAGCATGGCAAAGCAGGTTGGCGATCTTTTCAGAAAATAAAGCATCCATTTCCAGGTCGGGAATCGAGAAATCAGCAACATGATTACGCTTCACACCTGATCATGTTTACCAGGACAATTTTAAACATATTCTCCATCAACTTCGAAAGAAATCTACTGATTTTTTGGCTTGAAATGGTGTTTGTTGAAGCAGTGTTTCGCGACGACATGTGCAGTCAAAGTCGCCGTCAAAGTCTAGCCGACGGGGTTTATCGTCTGTGATTATCTTCACACGCGCTCAAGAAATTCAAGAAATGCACAATTATTAATTTCTTATTTAGTAGCAACCATCACAGAGAACAAAATATTCATGATGACAAATGTTCCCAGATCACCTTTTATCAGAAGTTCATAATTGTCTAGACAATTATGAACTTCTGCTATTTTTATTTAATATTAACGGACTAGTAAAAATATTTGCGGACTGGTTACATTTTTGGCTCACCAGTCCGGCGGACAGGTTCAAATTTTTCTTAAATTCGAACACTGCAAACTAGCAAACTATAGGAACTCCTTGAAAACGCAACCGCTCGCGAGCAGGTGCAGTGAGAAAGAGGAATTATCAGGAGTAAGCAGGCATCAGAGTATTTTATTATTCTGCAAATGGAATCTCCAAAGGGAGATAAGGCTAAGCAATAGCAGGTGTTGATTTGAGCAATAAATATCATTATTCCATCGTCTATAAAACGTATGTGGAAGAGGATTTTGTCCTTGTGATCATGTTGTCCGATTAAATTGTTAATGTCTGTGAATACAGATATCGGACAATGCAAGACAAGGAACAGAAGGTAAAATCATTCTTTGTATCAGTGTAGCAATTTCTACAATCAGTTCAATGTCCAGGCATGGCAGGTCATAAACTTTTTTCTCGTATTTCTGCCATTCTGCTCTAAGAGCTGTAATAATTTCTGTAAAGCGAGATTACGGTAATTCCTCTAATAAATCGATCACCGGAAGTGATATTTGAGGTGATTAAAAATAGGGGTGATCGATTTATTGCAAATCATTGAAAGTGACAAATCCCGAAAAATGCGGGTGATCGAATTGTAAGTTTTAGTAATTTGTGTGTTGTTGTTGTTGCCGTAACCCGCTGTTGTTTCCAAACGCGACTTCAAACGATAAATTATAGTAAATATTATTATGATAGCTGGATAATTGTCTTTTGATTGGCCTGCACCCACGATTTTTTGGAAACTTATGATCGGATATGTAAAACAACAGCTTTTATCGATAAATCGTCAGTTCATGAGTTACACTATACTCGCGCATGTTGTCAGACTACCTGTTCATGTTAGGCCTACGTGCGTCCTCGATTTAGGTCATCTCGGTCATGAATGGAAACGTGTTCTAAGTAAAATACAGAAGACGTGTGGTGTATCGACGCAAAACTTCACTACATGCCAATCAAATCATACAATACTTTTCACAAAATATCAGAGATGCAATATTCTGTTCAGAATAGTTGTTTTGTCATACCGGTAACCGCAAAAGTTTTTTGAGTTTTTTTCTCAGCATGGCGAAAAATGTATACACATGGGACTCATAATTTTATCCTAACTTGATCGCGTCGGGGGGGAAATATACACGTTGATCCCGCGGTTTTCTACACACGACACTTTATGGAATGCTTGTTAAGCTTGTCAATAGGGTGAATATTATTTGAGAGAATGCTACTTGGTTATAATTTGTAGCATGACACAATTGTAATCAACGAACTTTGCTCTGTATAACAAAATCGTGAATAACGATATGCATTGACACAGAAATAAAACATTAAAGGTTCAGTTTTTGTTATTGCGAATTCTCCAAATGATAGAACTATGATCAGAATTCACTACCTGGGTTCTCATTAGCAGGAGGTTGGAGGCGAAAATGCCCGTCTACTTGCCATGCACCTACTGGATCATTTCTGGGAGGAATATCGTCCCAGATCATTAGAACATAATTTAACGGCAATTTAACTGGTCTTTCCGATGTCTGTCATTTTCTTTAATAAACAGATGATATGGAAGGACAAACATTAAAAGTTTTCCTCTACTTGTCCCTATGAGGGCTTCCGCGTTGTAGTACTTTGTGGGCAACTCGTATGTCGAGGGAGCCATTATTTCATTTCTTCAGATTTGCAAGATCTCTCCCATACGTTTTGACTGCAAAAAGGGAGACGTTGAGTATTTCATTTGAACTATGGGGAGACGTCAATAGACATGGATGCTGGTCCCCCTCTGAATATCCCCCATTGAGCCTCTTTGTGCACACAGTCTGTGTTGAAATCTGTTCGTCCCAGTTGATCCCCGCTGTGATAATAGTTTGTGTGAACGGGACAACTGTATTGCTTTGTTTCATTTCAGCAACAATGTGATGCAGGGAAATGAAATGAGCACACACATACACAAATGTTATTTTCTTTTAGACTGTCACTTCATTAATTCATTGCAGTGATATAGCCTTCTGACAATGACGTGAAAACCATTCAGAATATTGGGGCTCTTCAATTTGTATACAAGAGTTTAGACTGGGCCATTATCAACAAAATTCATCACAGCCTTGAAATGAGACAAGCCAGCCTGTCAATTAAGGGTTGTACAATCAAACCTGGCCCCACACTCTGCCTTGTTTGGCATATTGTAGACAATTTGGGCTAACCCTAGCTCTGGGTAATTTGAATAATAATGGACTGGATAACTCATGCCTGGAATGTGGTTTCGTGTAGTCTTAAATGTCATGGTCTCAATCCAAGATCAAAGAACTTCCTCTTTTTCTCACTTGGCTGGAACTCGGAACTTGAGTTTTGGCCTTGTGCCAGACAACACAAACTGGACACTTCCAAGTCGATTTGTCCAAGTCAGAATAATAGGGATGTCAGCTTCACCTCCATAGTCATATTGCCAGCCGTCTCAGAAAATCACTGGTAATTCAGACCCTATTTACATATTAATGGGCAAGTCGCTCATCTGGGGTGAAGAAGGGGTTTATCTTTGCTTGGCTTCACCAACTGCATGGGAAATTGCCAGCGAAAAGGGGTTCAAATGGGAACTTCTGAAAAGTCAAAGTCGCTGATAACCTGGCTCGTCGAGTCTAAAAGTACAGATGTACAAAGCCCAACAGGACAAAGATCACCGCTTTGGTGTATCATGAACTTAGTGAATGAAGTTTATCATCGAAGGTGTAAATCATATCGCATGAACATCCCCGGTTCAGCAATCAATCAAGATTGTGATCCTAAGGTAGACTGAGGCAGCATAATCAGATATGTTGTTTAATCCACGGAATTATCCAAACAAAGCCGGGCAAACAACAATGGCATTTTGTGGAATGAATCAGCAAGTGACCAGTTTTCAATACCGGTATTTGTGAAACCTAATCGGCATACAAGGGAGCTGTTTTAAATTATATTCATGCAAGGTGTGATTCAGTACAATGCAGCTAATTGGAGTTTGTGAATACTCGAGCATGAGCTGAATAACACTGTTATCAAACGCGATCTCTGTTTGACCAACTTCAGCAGGAGGCCTGTGAGGTAAACAACAGACTATTCTCCGTCATCCGGAAGTGCATTCGTCTTATTATATCATGAAACCCACTTAATTATTTTTAATCCTGTTAATTAATAAGTCCTTTTTCTAGGTCTAATGTTGTTTCGCCCGACATACGTCTTGGTAATGATGCTGTATATATGTTTCTATCATGTCTCGCACTGTATTTTTCCAGTGTCAATGATACGTGTCAACGGTAGGCACATTTGGCGGGTGATCGAATTATTACAAACGGGATCTTCTGAAAATCGGGGGTGATTGAATTATTACAACTTCCGATCGTATTTTTCTGCAAAAAACGGGGGTGATCGAATACCGATAGGGTGATCGATTTATTAGAGGAATTACCGTAGTATTTAGTGACGTCGCATCATAAGTAGCAAGGATGATCTCAAGGTTTATTTTGACATATTTCCAAGTTATTGGTAAAATCCATCATGTCAGACACACTTATTTTTTTCACTAGCGGTAATAGAAAGTAGTTCAGATATCTTCTGATTTTTTTCAGTCGGAGAGTTGCATGGTGAAAAGACAGGTCGCCCTTAGTTAGGGATGTTAGAGCATTATTGGGACTGTTTGATTCAGATTCTGGAACATTCACAACTAGCCCGAGGTCCGGGATGGCCAGATCCAGTTTGTCCATTCTTTATTTTGTGTATCTTCGGTTGCAAGTATAATGTCGGCGGTCCCTTGTCTGGGACCATACAGACATGCGTACGTCTCATTGTCCAGATCATGAATTCCATGATCATGACATCACAGAAAATACACTCCATAGTTTTTCATTGGCAATATATCAGAATGCGGTTTTTTTCTCTTTCCATTCATTTCCTATGATCTCTAGGAAAATACAAATAACACAGAAGACGAGTTTTATGCGAGGATTATTTTTCCAACAATTTATATACCTGACCAACTCGGGAAATTCAAGATTGTACTTTTAGAAATTTTGTTAATTTAAAAATCTCACAGTTCGGAAGAAAAGACAATTTTGAGAATATTAAACTTCTACAAAACAATTTTGCTGCTGATGAAATTCTCAAATGCATAGTTTGGTCAGTAGGTGCAAGCATTCCATGTGAGAATAATGGAAATAAAAATAATAATAGCATTATACGGCAATGTTTTCGTCACAAAGATTCAGTTGACTTCCGGAATTATGAAATATTCGTTAAAAAACCCCACTTGTATTGGAAGGTATAGGTGTTCTCGTTCAGTATTTATTTTATAGATTAAGGAACTGATCAACGCACCAATAAGGTGTGGAAAATCAACGTATGCTTGAGATCTGTAAATCTCCGATTACGTGTTTGTGATATTTCTTTCCTTTGTTCGACCATACAGGTTTGGAATACTCTGTCAAATCACAACAGCAACTCGTTTGCGAACTGGCGAACTGGTGCAGACGGGAAACCGCGAAAATTTGTAGGACTGAAAGTACACGAGCGCCACCTGGGGAGATAATTCAGCTCGACCAACCCCATTATTGTGTGAACTTCAAATATGACAGTGGGAAAACCTATTCTCAAGACACCCTTCTCCCTTTTCTTCTTGAGGAAGGGCATATCAGCAACTGGTGACAAAGTCGAAAACTCCGGTGAAGTGGTTCCTATGATAAAATCTTGAAGAGTAACATCCATTCCGTAAAACTACTTAGCTGTACCTAAAAAGAATCTTTGTAACGTCTTGACAATGAGGAACCCAACCCCAGATCAAAGTAGTAATTGGCTGATCTCTAACACTCAACCATCGGGACGGTAATAAACAGACCTCTAATTTTCCCAAGGAGACCCGAAGCAGTGTTACAGCAAACTGGTCCAACTTTAATATGGTTCCACCATCCTGGTTAGCATCACCACGCCCCTCTCCTTCATAAATTGAGGGCTTGCTCAATTTAATAGCCTGTAGCCCCCCTTTATAATAAATTGGGAGACTGGTTACAAGAAACAGGCCACTGAGAACTGCCTATCTCTCCTAAATTCAGGGATTGACTTTTTTAGACAGCCCATCAATAACAGTATAGTAACTACACCTATAGAGTTTTTAGCCAGTACAACGGGCAGGCCTACATGCTGACCAGTATAAATACCCCGGGAGAAGTCCGCCATCAGGTCCAGGGATTCATACAAGTCAAAAAATTTACCACCGAAAACTCAATATTACTCAAAATTGAGTTTTCATAATGGTGAAATTGAGTTTTCAAAAAATTTTATCGCCGATTCAAAGATTGCAATTGAGTTTTCAAATTTTTTTACCACCGATTTACCTATTGGTATTCAGTTCTCAAATATTTGTTGGTGTGTTTTAATATGGTCAATATATTATACTATGAGCAGGGGTTATTTTTGACAAAACATTTTCATCTACCCAATATCCAAATTAAATAAAACTCATTTTATTCAGCGCATCTTCAGCTAAAGTTTTCATCGGATGATGTATAAAAACCGAGAGATTTACATGTACCGTACCACAAGATCAGTCTGAATAACATTGGACATATGGGAATCTATATCACGAATGAAATCGGTGGGAGAAATCAAGCAGTAATTGTTCAAAAAAACGAACGATCGAACCAGGAAACATGTCCTCTTATCTGCAGCTAACTGCACCAAACACAGCCTCTGTAGATTATTAAACTTTAATTCAGTAACAAAGTGTTCACATGAGACAGATCTGCCAAGTTCTAAAGTCTAAATTTTCTGAAAACTACCGAATATTTTGGATGGTCACAGTTGCTCAATGTTAAATTTTTTAAGCAAATTTCTTGAGTGCTATTTATCTCCCGAGTTCTCTAAAATCCAGTTTTGGACGTCACCTCGTATTTAAAGTATGGTTTTTCATTACTCTTCCAACTATGAAAATTTATTGTTTATAATCAACGAGGAGTCAACTTTATGGAGCAGACAAAGATAAAATATGCAGCCTGGTCTCATCGCAGCGCCGGTCTCACTGGCATCTCACGAGTGAAGTTCTAGACCAGTCAATGTACTTTAGAAAAATACAACCCGATCATGATTGCAGGTCTTGGCTTTAGCAAGTCATGTGAAATTCAGACGTTTAGTCTTGATGTATTTTCAATCTCTGACATCGCTGGACAACTCACTTTTTACTTCGTGTTTGACGGATACTGAATGGACCGAATGTCGGCATTACGGTCCAAATTTAGCCGGGAAATATGGTCGACTGACTGCAGGCACGTGGTTCTACAAAGCGCAAGACTGTCGGCTGTCAACCCTATTGCGGTAATGGAAACTTCCACTGACCCGGTGTTGTAAGCCCACAAGCCTTCCCGATGAATCGAATTGGAAGAGTTCACTTTCAAAATAGAGAAGTAGGGCACAAAAGTTTTCGTCTAACAACAATGCGAGGGCAGATTTTTCTTTCGTTTCGTAGACTAAATTTTCCTTGTATTTCATTTCTGAAACTTGCAACTCTGGCGGACAAATTGACGACCTACGCGATTTAAAGATGACAACAACAACTACACAGGGTCTGTTTGAAGGTGAAGAAAAAAATAACTTTTACGGCGACAGATGACCGATAAAAACTTTTGGGCGGGAGTCCCTGTTGTCAAACTTTAGCGACAGTCTGGGAACCCTCGGCAGTACGAATGCAGGCTGCCACACAATAAACGTTTGAGGGTTCCGGAAATAATGTATGCAAGCAATTGTGTCTGCCGCTACGCGGCGCTGTGATCAGCATACTCGAAAGCGTTAACAATGTCAACACAACGACACGTGGTGGCCCGCTCCCGGCGCCTGTTAGTGTCGTTTTCACGGTAAGATCGTCATTCGATTGAGTTTATTTCGTAATTTAGGGCTGTCAAATTAACTTTGACCATGTCTGGCGAATTGAGTTTTCCAGGAAAAATTGAGTATTTGTCCAGTAAAACGGAAGCAATTGAGTTTCTTGCCATACGAATTGAGTTTTCAAAAAATTTTTACCACCGGTATTCGGTGGTAAAAAGCGACTTGTATGAATCCCTGCAGGTCTTGTCCCAAGTCAGCCCAGTCTGTATTCTGTCTTCACTCAGCCCACGAGCCACTCTCATTGGCTATTGTCCAATCAGCGCCCTCTATCAAGGGGAGACCATTCATGACAAATGTCCACAATAAAATACCAGTCGCCCCTGCATTATCCTCAATTAATGTCTAAACTGACAAGACTGAGAAAACCTATTCTCACTACACCCTTCTCCCTTTTCTTTTTGGGGAAGAGCATATCAGCAAATGGCACCAAGGCCTAAACCTGCAGTTAAGTGATTCCAACGATAAAAGCATTCCGTAAAAATACTGTACTGTAACTAAACCTCTCCCTACTTCGAACTGGGTTGAAAACTGGACACAACTTAAAAAAAAAATTCATAACATCTGTCCAACAATAAAGTCAGTGATGTGCGTTTTTGCAAAAAAAACCTGGAAAAAAAATTATCCAAGCAATTTAGGCCGGGGTCCATGGCTGGAGATACATTCGGGCCAATCTCTGGCAAATAAAGAAAATCTGATTGGCAAACCAATACCTTTTTTGTGTTGTTTTTCAGATATAATTAACCCGTTTCATAATACACCCTCATTCACATTCTGAAATAAGCAAACTCATTTTGAACATTAATTCTTTCTTGATACTCTTATCCACCTCACTGAAGTCTGTCGGAACTGCAATGTTACACGCTCATGCTTTTCACTTTGTCAGAATATATTTTCAATTCAGACTTCCACACAATAGAATACAACATATCCCATAATAGTTTGGGCGGCAATAGCACCAGTAACGGAGACTGAGTTGTCTCTCTTGTCTCGTACTGACAAATCATTCTGAAAATGGCGACTATGTCGGTTCTTCGCTAGAGATGATCGGGATCCAATTTTGAGGATCATGTACCAGTAAATAATTTATTAAGGTAAGGTAAAATGTGTGTTTTAAATGCTCAATACGAAGCTGCGCATCAAAAAACCCCTCGGCTCTGGGTACATTCATAATATATTCAATTTGAACCAAGATGTCAGGAACACCAAGCAGTCAAGTCACAAATATACAGATTATCAAAAATTTTCCAATTAGAAATGACCCCTAAGATTTCCGTCCAATCAGAGAAACCGGTATTCATTACATAAATTCCTTGATGCATCAACATGATCAATGATGTATACCAAATTTTACATCGTGCATTTGAACGGTATCAGAGATAGAGATCATTAATGATTTCGCATAAATTAAAGATGGCCGCCCATCCTTCCCGCCACTCAGAGGAACTGATGTGGTTATTCATTGAAAGTCTCTTGATACACTGATGCTGTATACCAAGTTTCGTATAGAACACTGAAATGGTATCGGAGATATACATCATTAAAGATTTTGCATAAATTAAAGATGGCCACCAAGGTTTCCGCCCAATCAGAGAAACCGGAACTGTCATTTGTCGTAAGTCTCTTGATGCATCGATGATGTATACCAAATTTTACATCGAGCACTTGAATGCCAGAGAACGAGATCATTATTGATTTTGCATAAATTAAAGATGGCCACCCATCCTTCCCCCCACTCAGAGGAACTGACGTGGTTATTCATTGCAAGTCAGTTGATACATCGATGCTGTATACCAAGTTTGGTATAGAACACTTAAATTGGATCAGAGATATATATCATTAAAGTTTTTGCATAAATTAAAGATGGCCGCCAAGGTTTTCGGTCAATCAGGTCCTGATTCAAAGTATCTGGATGTATCGATGATGTATACCAACTTTCATATAAAACAACTGAATGGTAACAGAGATATGTATCATTATCGATTTCGCATAAATTAAAGATGGCCTCCAGGATTTCCAGCTAATCAGAAAAGCCGGTTTGGTAATTCATTTAAAGTTGCTTGATGTATCGATGATGTATACCAACTTTCGTATTGAACAGTTGAATGGTTTCCGAGATATGGATCATTATCCATTTCGCATAAAATTAAAGATGGCCGCCAAGGTTTTCACCCAATCAGGTCCCAATTAAATAGGCTTCTGGTCCTTGACTAGGTAAATAAGCATACCAAATTTGGAATTCTTCAGTGGAACCGTTCTCCGGCTATCTCGCTCACGTACGGACGTACGGACAGACGGACGTACAAGACGACGACAATACCCAATGGCCAAAATTGGCCGAGGGGTAAAAAACGACAGTCAACATCAAGTATCGAACACCGGTGCATATCTCACCGGAGCCTCCATAGTGACGACAAGTGGAGTTGTCGCCACAAACCCCGTCTCCAACATGGATTGCCCCACCACACACTCTCCCCGTGATAACCCACTGATAGATTTACCCAAACCCACTAATCAGCGACTCTCTGGACCCCCTAAAAATTCAAACCTTTCTCCATCACACAGCTACCCAACATACACCGCACATTTTCCCCAAATACAATCATCACACCTTCTCCAAATCCACAAAGTGTTCTAAAATACGTACACACATCACACTCTACTCAACACTCAACCTTCCCACACTGATCACCCTTCCAAACAGCAAACATTCATGTACCATTATCCATCACCGACCCAACCTCACTGAAGTCACTCGGCTTGCAACACGGAGCGGACTGGTACAGCCTAAACAGGGGCCAAAATGGTGCAAAGCGCGCCACGTCTCTTCAGAGGAATCCGACATAACGTTTCCAGTTTACTGTGCCTGAAGACATATCATTTGCACGGACAAGCACGGAAGGAGGGATGAATCCTAGTGGCGCCACCTTCAGGCAGATCTTGCTGAAATGCAATACTAATCGATGTCTTGTTGCAAGGAACGAATATGCTGAATTTCAGAGGAATCCGAAAAACTGTTTTGAAGTTATCGCTTGCGAAGAACTCACACGTACACATAACATCGACAGAAGGATGGAAAAAACCACAGGCCTAGCCATGAGAAAAATCTGGGGGGGAGACAAATCAATCTCCTTATATGTACTGGTAGAGTAATGCTTGCCCAAAATGATTTGAGAGAGCATTTGCTCTTCTGGGAAAATTTGAGAGAACAACTATACAAAAGACAATAAAAACTACTTTCGAACTGGTTTACAGCATTTGCTGTTTATTTATTCTTTTCCCCTTTACACGAAGGCATGATAACTGTCACTAACAATCGTCTGCTCTTGGATACTGAATTTGTCTCATCTGTGTCGTTCGCCACGTTTCCATTGGCAGTTCCTCGCGAATTTGGATGGGCAGACAGCTGACCCTGGTGCATAATTTGTTGTTGTTATAATTCGCAAAATACTTTTGTCACATATTTTGCCCGTTGTTTGCTCTTCTTCTAATGTATGCCCCAGATACTAAATGTTTTCAGCTCAACTCTACTCCCTTTTTCCGATGTCATTTCACATAGATTCCAGCAAGCAAACTATAACGGTAAACAAAGTTCTGGCACCCAGTTGACTTCCATGATATTGAATTGACCGAGAGGACTTAGAACTTACAGGTACTGCCATTCATACTTTGAGCATGTACAGGGGAACTGGTTAGCTTTTCACTGTGTTATAAATACCATTACAGCTGAGCAGAGAATGACTTGCGCAGAAATGCTTGTGCGCAACGACGGATGACAACTTCTTGCTGTGTAGTGGTACTGATAACAAATACTGGTCCCCAGTTCATCTAACAGAACTTTCACTTTGAAGTTCTGGGCGAAACAAAAAAAAATCTGTTAGACAGTGGACAGAGTGAAATAACCATTCACCTAACTGATCCACCGTCACATTAATATATCCTCCAAGGAAACCAGTAAAAGATACTGACAAATCTGTACTGGGGCAAATAACAGAGGAATACAGCTAAGACATATGAAAAATATTTGAATTTCCATTCACACACTCAATAGTGAGTGTCAAAAATTGCTGTTGGAAATTGGTCCAAATAGTAAACTGCTTACCTCTTCAAATGTTATGGGAGCAGTCTTCTGTCCAGGAAAACCCCCACCTATGTCCAGCAAGGTCATCTTGAAGCCAAGGTCAAGGCCATAGTCGAAGACTTCTCTAGCCAGAGAGATGGCTGCTTCAAAGGCACGGGCCTCCTCGCAACCACTTCCCACATGAAAGCTGTAATTATGAGCCGTGAGTGAGTGAATATGATTTAACGTCAATTTCAGCACTATTTCAGTCATATCCCAACATTTGGTTCCTATTCCTTTTCACCCGGAACCCACATGGGTAGGGTCCCATTCATTTTAACACCCGGGACCTCAGAGGGAGATATTCAGTAAAACCTGCTCGAACAAATCCAATCTTTGATTTCCTAAATTTTTTATCCTCGATGCAGTAAGTGTGAGAGTAGGATTTAACATTGTTTTCAACTGAAGGGGGAAGGGGGGGGGGGGGATAGATTTGGTTTAATGTCCCACTCGAGGTTATTTCACTCATATGGTGACAGCCAGTTTGGTTGGTCGAGGAAGCTAGAGTGCCCACAGAAAACCACCGCCCGTCGGCAACTGAATAGCAAACTTTCACACATGCACCTGTGGGGCTCGAACCTGTGCCAGTTCAGCGAAGTGCCTTAGACCACTTGACCACCAACATAATGTTCTTTCACCAGTCATAGGTGGTTCATTCATATTTTACTGTGTCATCAAATATTGAATGTAGGTGAAATTAAAGCACTTAAAGATAGTGCCACGGCACTGTAGCTCATCTGGCTGTAACTGGAGAAAGCAGCTGTAAGAAATTTTTACTAAAGAACTGCAATAGTTTCTAACTTGTGTTGTCCCCCCTGAACACTAAATGATCCATGTAGTAATTTCCTGAGATTTCATGATAAAGTTTCATGGGAAATTCAAGATGCGACCATATTGGATTTCCGAAATGGAACAAAAAGGTATCTTGCACAGCTGGACCACCAGGGGAACCTGTGTACCCAATTTGACAATGATCCATGCAGTAATTTCCTGAGAATTCATGATAACAAAATTTCATGGGGAAATTCAAGATGGCCGCCTGTTGGCCATATTGGATTTTCGAATCGGATCAGAAAAGGTATCTTGCACAACTAGACCGCAAGGGGAACCTGTGTATCAAATTTGAGAAAGATCAATGCAGTAGTTCCTGGGAAATAGCGATAAAGTTTCATGGGGAAATCCAAGATGGCTGCCTGGTGGCCATATTGGATTTCCGAAACAGATCACAAAAGGTATCTTGCACAACTAGACCCCAAGTGGAACCTGTGTACCAAATTTGAGAAAGATCCATGCAGTACTTCCTGAGAAATCGCGATAAAGTTTCATGGGGAAATCCAAGATGGCCGCCTGGTGGCCATATTGGATTTTTGAATACGAGCAGAAAAGCTATCTTGCACAACTAGACCCCAAGTGGAACCTGTGTACCAAATTTGAGAAAGATCTATGCAGTAGTTCCTGAGAAATCGTAATAACAAAGTTTCATGGGGAAATCCAAGTTGGCCGCCTGGTGGCCATATTGGATTATTGAATCGAAGCAGAAAAGGTATCTTGCACAACTAAACCCCAAAGGGAACCTGTGTACCAAATTTGAGAAAGATCCATGCATTAGTTCCTGAGAAATCGCGATAATGTTTCATCGGGAAATCCAAGATGGCCACCTGGTGGCCATATTGGATTATTGAATCCGACCACAAAAGCTATCTTGCACAACTAGACCCCAAGTGGAACCTGTGTACCAAATTTGAGGAAGTTCTATGCAGTAGTTCCTGAGAAATCGCAATAACAAAGTTTCATGGGGAAATCCAAGATGGCCGCCTGGTGGCCATATTGGATATTCAAATTGGACTAAAGTACACATGTTGTACAACTAGACCCAAAGGGAAACCGGTGTACCAAATTTAAGAAAGATCCATGAAATAGTTACCTAAAAATAATGATGACAAGATTTCACTGGCAAATTCAAGATGGCCACCATGGCAGCCATATTTAAAATCGTATCAACACTGCATGAACAAATTCTGGTGTACTCATTGGGGGGAACATGCATGCCAAGTTTCAGCTTAATCGGTCAAGCAGTTTCAGAGAAGAAGAGGTTTACGGATGACGGACGACGGACAATCAGGCCATGACATTAGCCCATCGGGCCTTCGGCCCAGATGAGCTAAAAACTGGAAATCTGATTATATAAGGCGTTTCTGACCAATTTTCACAGAAAGTTGACATTAGTTTGGCATTTCAGTACATTTTATGAAACCCAAATTTTGAAAATAACATCTGTAGGTCAGGACCTTATCACGCCTTTTTTTGGAAACAGCGAAGTCTATGACTGCTTATGTCACAGCCTGATTAATATTTTGGTCAAATGTTCAATAAAGTGCCTGATTTGACATCAAACAGTGCCATGTCAGCAATTTCATGTTAGCAAAATTGATCAAAACAGCACCCAACATCAAAGGCTATGAGGTTTGGAATGCCATTATGTACTATTGGATGTAACATCATGCCATTCGATACCACACGACAAAGTCATAATCAGGTTATCATGTCATAAGCCAGAGGTCACAGGTTCAATCTGTTTTTCACCACCTTTGTGTTGTTTGTCTTAAAACCCACTTCAATGAAATCATTCGAGAAAACATCAATTTGTTGTTTGGGCCACTACTCGGCATCTGGTAATACAAAGTAGTGTGGAGAGATTTGGCATAACCTTCAAAGAAACACACATACATATGAGGATCCTACCTTACACCCATAACATTCAGTCCAAGTTGTTTGGCAACTTCCAGTAATGAACGAGTCCTTTTGGGATGACATCCAAATTTGACACCTAGTTCACACTGAACCTTGAAGTCGCTTGGTGGCAGAATACGGAGCACTAATCTGAAACAATAGACACAATGCAAATAAAGACATCGAGAACTTGTAATGATGAGAATCAGTTTACAAATACCGGTACACTTAATGCTATTTCATGAACCCATCCCAATACCCATGACATTGAATGGTGTCTCCTCATCATTCTAATTTTGAATTCCTTTCACAACATCAACATCAGTCTCGAGGTATATTTAAACAGCTACGTTTTTGGATTGTTATCCTATAATAAAAGAATCAGAGAACATACAAATATTCTAGACCAGTATATTTCTTTAGCTATTTTACTTACTTTGCATCTGGGTAGATCCTCTGTATTTTGTACAGCTCCGCTTCATTGTCAAAGGTCATCATGGACACTTGATGCTTGAGAGCATAGCGGATGAAGGATGCCTGCTTGCAAGGGTTCGCAAAAATAATTCTCGATGGGCAAATTCCTAGGTTGAGGACCTTTTCAATTTCAGCCTGTCAGATAATGTTCAAGGAAAAAGCAAATTCCATCATCAAGCAATGTCATTATTCAATAACTATCGTTAATGCCCTAATCTACTCAGAGCATTATTAATATGCCTGTACCAAGTTGCAGTGGTTTCCATCTAGCAAATATGACAACTCTCGATCTCTGTGACCCTTTTTTTGATGCGCTTAATTCATGGTGGCATCACACCTCTCACTTTTTTTTTAATCACTACACAAGAAACCGATTTGCTTTTCTCAGCACATTCTTTTCAAAGAAGACGCCCTGATTTTGTGTTTCACACATAATCTTGTCTGCATGCTGCAATTGCTTTCAGTACTTTTACTATTGAATGACAATTGTTATAAGTGGTTGGTTAATCTGCATAACCAAGAAACAAAGAGCAGTTCACCAGTCAGCAATACAGTTTCTGCCTTCGATCATACAAGTTCATAATCTCTCACTCACGGTCTCACCAAATGCAAATCGAGTATGATACCGTGATTTCTGTCATACCATGATGTTTGTGATCAATTACTTTTCAAAACCCCGGTATCCCACGTATTTGGTCCTACATATATTTGTTTTAACACAAGAACCCCAGTTAGTTGCCTCTTATGACAAGCTGTCTGAGGAGCAGAGGCCCTTGAATTCTTAACATGTGTGCATGATGACACCCCGAGTCAATCCCGGATAGCCCATGGGACCATAATGAGCAAATACGGACCTTGGTCAAATAATAAGAGTTGTTCAAAAAGTACTAGAAATGAAGGAATCAATGCATTTTGTACATTTTTGTCTAAAAAAAAAAATCGGGAAATTTCTCTTTACAAATGAAGACTAGAGTAGAAGATCTTAATACGGTTTTCAAATAAATCTGGAACTGTGGGCATCACCCAGGCACTGTGAGTGTGAGGCATTCAGAGGTGATGCAAGATTGAATATTATTCATGAATTAAGTTCTCTCCCTTGGACCATAAGAACATATACTGATGGTAATAGTTATCTCCCCTTCGATCATTAGTATATTTCGCACAATCTTTCATTCTATTAAATGAAGTGAGTACAAGGGTTCTAAGTCAGCTATATAGAAATTTTTTATTGTAAGAATTCCAATATTAAATAAAGATTGAAATAAAATCAGTGAAATATATTAAAGCTATATCTATTTATAATAACTGGTATGTTTACCTTGCTTGCACAATCAAAGGAAGTACCCAGTTCTGCCAAAGTCTTTAGAACAGCTAGACTGTCATTACATTTCACAGCTGTAAACAAAACAGTAATCTCTTTGATAATTCAAACATAGGTGATTAATGACAGACAGTGAACAAATCTGTTTTTGAAGTATTTTTGTGCTTCTGAAAGAAAAAACAATAAAATCTTTAACACCGTCTTCATACATTAATTTCATCAAATGTCAATGTTTGATCTAGTAGATCCACGAGGCAAGACCAATACAAGCACACACACTTATATACAATTATAACTTGGAAGAAGATGAATCAGTAGATACCCATACATCGGACTAAAACAGTGAAATCTGTGTATACCGACAATGCTTGGGCCAAGATGACAGTGTAGGTTTTGACAGGTTCAAATTAGCTTAAATTTAAGTATTGGAACCATGGTTAAAATGTCAGTATTTAGAGGTTGGTCGCAGGGGTTTTTTCAGACAGTTTTTCATCGGGGTAACCCCGATGAAAAACGATTACAAATTGAGTTTTTGGAATTTTTTAAATTGAGTTTTTTTCTCGGAAATTGAGTATTTTCTGGGGTTGATAGTTTGCGCGCCGAAGGCGCGCTAAAAAATTGAGTTTCTGTGAAAAAAAAATTGAGTTTCTGTGAAAAAATAGTCGAAGAAATATATAATTTGCGTCTGCCGGCAAGAATTTTTTTTGGCCGACGTTGCGGTCAATTGCAGAGACAGGGCGATATAAAGACATCATGTCTGAATACCTTACGTAAACCAGGATCGTTGTTGGAATCATAACGAAAGACATCAACAATATTGGGGTAAAAGATTCGATCGTTACCTTTCCATTTTTATTTAACATCTTTCGACAGCGATTGGCAGCCATTTTCCTTCGACAGAGATACTGCATCAATAAATAGTTGTCTCCCTTGTTGCATTCGGAAACCAGGATTAGTGTGAAGTAGCGCACTCTTTCGCGGGCTCCCGACCAGCGCCCTCTGTAGCGCCGTGATTGGCTAATAAACAACCTTGACCCTACCAAGGCAACGTGACAATCGTTTGACAGTTCGACGAAAGGAAGGTACACACCGACGAGTTACGGTCCCGAAGAATTACAATCAATTAAATATACGAATGAACGCAGAAGGAATTGTATGGATAGCAGTTGCGTAGAGGGAAACCACCTTGCACTCTATGTCAATTTTTATCCCCAAATAAAGATCATTTTAGGCCTATTGTCTGTACCACATATCATATTCCAAACATGGCCGCCTGCATTCTGAAAGTGCATGTTGTAGCCCCATTCATTTCGTAAAAATGCTAGAGAGATGGTAATACCGGGTCATACTGGTCAACACTGGCAGAAAAAATACTTTTTGTTAGTATTTCATCGGTGGTGTAAATTTGAGATGGCATTGATATGTAGTTTCTGCAAAATCTGAATGATTAGCATCACCTCCCTAGTAATATAACAATTGTTTTGTTGTGTTTTTTTTTTCACAGTGCTGGATCACAGTTGAAGTTAAACTTCACAGTTGAAGATACCTTTGTATGTAGAAGTGAAATTTATCACCCGGGCCCTAAAGTAGACACAATCTGATTCAATGCATCTGATTGAAATTGATGATCTTTCGTGAATAAAAAATATTTGAAATTAACAGTTTCTATAACAAGCAGTTAATGTCAGACGTCAAATTTTGAAATTAAAGTATTAATAAAGCCCCAGTAAATGCTACCAATGTTTGTGGTCACAAACGCGATAATTTACAGTTTTCATATCACTAAAATTCAGCAACTTGGAAATTGAAATTTAAAAAGAAACTTGTTGACAATGCGCATACAACCTTGCATAGCGGCCATGCCCATTGTTAAAGATGCTAATTCAGTGCCAGTTAATAGTTGGTAAAACTGGCCATACCCGTAGTGGTAATGTTTGTATTTCTCAACACGGACTCTAAATAAATCTTGAAACAAAATGGACATTCATGTTTATTATTATGCCATTTTTAACATTTGTATTTTTCTCTGCGATGAAAAAGCGATCAAATAAAAGATTGTTTGGAGTGTACTACTAAAATAATAAAAAATTGAGTTTTATATCTACTACACGACTAAAAAGTTGAAAAATTGAGTTTTATTGTACTTTTAGCGCGCCGAAGGCGCGCAAAAAAAAAAGAGTTTTTCAAGTTTTGAAATTGAGTTCGATAAAGGATTTTCGTCTGAAAAAAACCCTGGGTCGGTTTACCCAGGTGTCGGTATTCAGAGGTTTCACTGTACATGTAGAATGACTAGATATTATACTCAGCAGTTTCTGTGTTAATTTTCTAACTAGCAGTTTACAATGGATTTTAGTGGTCACAGAAGTGGCGACGTGTGCTGCAGTGCAACCACCAATATATGCACATATATGCAAATTTGTAAAATATTATTCCCTGTTTTATATATTTTTAAAAGAAAATTTAAAAGAAAACAATGTTACACATGTCCCATGGGATGAAAGCCGGCTAGAGTTAACTCCCCTGACGAATCTCCGTTGGCAACGCATTGAGCGTCAGTGCAACAACAACAACGATGTTTGCGTAAAGATTACACAATGATTGGCCATTTTTACACCATCGTCAATTAATATTATTTCCTGCCAAATGAATGCAACAATTAATATGTACGAGACAAACCTTCGCAAGCTGATTTTTCCCCTGGAATACGGTGGAATAGATGTGGCCAAAGATGTCAGACTACCCTCTCACTTTGCCAGATCTAGACCGGAAGTTTAGCGATAAAGCTCGGGACTTCCCGGACGGAGAACGAAGACCTCAGAGAACTACCAAAAGAAGCGATCTTCGCAGCCCACATATTGTGAAAACTTTATCCATCATCTTTGGGCTACACAGGTGCAAACTGTCATTCAGTCGGCATGGATGCACAATGCATCATGGGATAGAAAGACGGATAATTCATAATCAGGTTTCACGGCTATTTTGATAACTAGTAAGTAATAATGTTACCATAGAAGGGATGGACCCGTGGAAGGTTAGAACACCAGCGTTTGTGCTTGTTGACCACATCTCCAAGATCCGAGATGAAGAAAGCATCTTCAGTATCCTGAGATAAAAAGGGTGAGAGGCAAATCAATGCAAGAACATTACAGATCAAAAGAACAGCCAATAAATACACTTGTCCCTCACAACACGTTTTGTACTATATAGCGTGGCCACTCTGATACATGTTGACAGAGTATCTGTTATAATGATGGAGACTTCTTAATGGATTCCAGATATAAACTTAATTTACAAACACATGTATGACTTTCAATCAATAGACCAACCTTTATCTCCATTCCGACCAGATATTCTTCCTCATTTTAATAGTGTCAAAATGGGTACAGGTTATTTGTAACCTAGTAGCCACCAACACTATTCAAAGACTATTCGAGTACCCATTCACAACAACCACCAACACATGCACCGTTAACTCATTTTCATCTACATTCCTTGTCAAATGAACATCGTGATAATTGTTTAATGGTTCACACTTTCATTGCAGATAAGGAGGACAGAGGAAGAATTAATGTCATGTTCAGCAATTTTTCAGCTGTATAGTGATGGCAGGAAAGGAGGAAAAGAATATATAATGACTGCAGCAGTGTACGTTCCACCGAATAAAACGTGGATCGGCCCAAAAAGATATGCGCCCTAGAATTAGTTATGTGCGAGGTTAGCATGTATACACAAATCTGCGCAAGTCCAGATAATCCCTAAATCCTTGCAGAGGGTTTACCTGGACCTTTTCCTTGATTCGAATGAGTTCACAATCTCATCCATTTCATCCTCAGTGGTTGTTTTGAATTAGTGCATCGGTATCTGAAGCCTGCGGTTTTCGCATTGACACCCGATGTCGATTTCAAAGGTTGTCTGGCCGGCGATGAAATTCAAACCAGTCAAAACTCAAACCAGTCAAAACTCAAACCTTGCTGCGGATTGGCCTGATGAGCTGCTTCAGCGCGCCTACTGATTGGTTCAGTTTAGTTGAAACCTTTCGAGCTATTTATATCCAGACTGCTATCAATAAGTAACCAAGCCAGTGCATCGATCGTAACCTATCGATTGATACACTGGCTCATGAGGATGGTAAACACTCGATTGATACACTGGCTCATGAGGATGGTAAACACATGGATCCATATATGGCGGACTTCAATAGTGACTCTCGCTGTCAGCCAATAATGAACAATTGTAGAGTCCAACATGCCAATTCTAATCACAAATGGATACTGTAATAATTTATAATCAAATTTTCAGGCCCTCGATCAGTAATTTTTTAACTCAATACCCACGACACTGAAACCATACATGGAGACTCGATTAACTGTGTCAGCACTATTAGTGACATATTGACGCACAATTAAAATGGTGAAGTATTTTGTTAGAAATCCTGGTAAAAAGGATAAATTGTTGAAATGCACTGTATTCGGGCAGAATAGTACATTTAGCATCCAAATTGAGGTAGTCCTGGTTTCAAACCTTGAATGACAAACTCAAACTGGACCATATCTGATGACAAAAAGAAAGCTGAAGTTGTTGCTCCATAAGTAAAAGTAAAGAGATTTGGAGAATACAAGCTTACCTGAATTCCATGGGAGGTTAATTTCTCTTGAATCAAAGTGGTTTTGGATTTCTCAAAGGGGAGGATTTCTACAGTACAGTTGTTTCCTAGATACTGTTTCATGATTTAGTTAAGCTGAATATCTGAGTATACGAACAATCTGCAAAGATAAGGAAACAAACTTCCACATCAGACTCATATTAGCATTTATCCCGCTTCAGACAAAATCGTCAAATGAAAACCAGCTATCACGGTCACATGGTCGCCCAATATTTTTCCATCCACCACCGTCGATTGCAATTCGGGGTGAGTAGCTAGGTTATCTTCCTTTACAGTAGCTCCTGTCTCAAAGCTCTCGCGTCGACTGGCTCGCATCAATTTTGACAACAAGCATTTGCAACAACGGTGAGCTTTAGCAGCTGTAGTTCTAAATTAATAGATAGCATTCTTTTTGTGAACAGCTCGTATTTCATCGTAATCAGCGATGATCAATGCCAATGTATATTGCGAATGTGTGACTTTACATGCAGTGTTTTTTTGTTTCGAGAGCAACAACAACATAGGGTCAAAGTTGTTTACAAGAAGTCCTTTATCACAGAATTTGCCTGTGGACATTAGCGTGTTCAGAAAGGGTCTTCAGCAGGATACTTTCATTACACGGTTTGTCGGTGACCCAATACAGAAATATATGTATTTCTGTATTGGGTCACTGACAAACCGTGTAACTAACAATATGAAAATTAACAGTCAATCCAAGATTGTCATTCCTTGTAATATTCACCTTTATCCTTGAAATATCACAGGGATTGTATGTAATTAAAAGGTTGCTTTGGCACATCATAAGTAACCATTATGATCATTGAAGACGGTCATTCTCATATTGTTATATAAGTTAGCGCTACATCATGTAGGCCCAACCATTCGCTAATATCTGCATCATATGTTTCACCTGGAAACTGCACAGTTTACAGGGGTTGGAATAGGAAACATTGCAGGTCAAATTTAACATCACCTGCTATTTTTATAATTGGACAGCTATTGTTTTCAACCTTGGCAAATTCAGACAACAAGCGTTCTGAGAACCCCAACATCTCGCCTTGCGGGTCATCCGCCGAAGCTGCAGCAGTATTGAAAGCATAAATATAGAGCAAATAATAACGTCTGGAATAGATGATGTGGTGCAGATAATAATGTCTGAAATAGATTATCTGGTACAGACAATAACATCAGTCCTATGTGGGATTACTGCCAGATAGGTCAATCCCTTGTAGGATGGATAGGTCAGTGCCGTGGGATTACTGTTGCATAGGGCAGTCCAGTGTGAGATTACTGCTGGATAGGTCAGTCATGCGATATTACTGCTGGATAGGCCAGTCCTGTGTAGGATTACTGCTGGATGGGCCAGTCCCATGTGTTATTACTGCTGAATAGACCAGTCCCATGTGGGATTACTGCTGGATAGTCCAGTCCCAAGTGGGATTACTACTGGATAGGCCAGTCCCGTCTGGGATTATTGCTGGATAGGCGAGTCTCGTATGGGATTACTGCTAGATAGGTCAGTCCCGTATGGGATTACTGCTACATAGGCAGTCCAGTGTGGGATTACTGCTGCATACGGCAATCCCGTTTTGGATTACTGTTGGGGAGGCTAGTGCCGTGTGGGATTACTGCTGGATAGGCTAAACCTGTGTGAGATTACAGTGGGATAGGTCAGTCCCATGTAGGATTATGGCTGGATAGGTCCATGCCATGTGGGATTACTGCTCCATATTGCAGTCCAGTGCGAGATTACTTCTGGATAGGTCAGTCCCGTGTGAGATTACTGCCGTATAGGCCAGTCCCGTGAGATTACTGCTCCCATATGGGAATACTGCTGGATTGGCCAATCTGGTCTGGGATTACTGCTGGATAGTGGAGTCCCATATGGGATTACAGCTGGCTAGGTCAGTCCCGTGTTGGATTATTGCTGCATAGGTCTGACCAAGGAAAACATAAAACATGTCCACCAAGATGTATAATTATCCCACTAAAGGTACCGGTACTTTCCATGTACAGATCTACATGGCAATTTATTTGCTAATCGGCGATTTTTATGGGGTTTTTTTGCCCTTAATGTTTCTCAGTTTGCAAAATTTCGACCCAGTCCAAGTTCTAGGACTTTAAAGTTGATAGTTTGATGCTTTTTTGCCTCTTATTTACTGTCAAAGCAGTCATGTCAAAGAACGTTGTCAAAGCGCTCTCCCTGTTGAGAAACGAAACCGGAAATGCAAGGGCCATAACTCCAAACTCTGGTAGTCTCCCTTGGCTTGGATAGGAAGACATCAAACTGCACAAGTCTGACACGGCCACATGTTTTTTCTACCTTATTTTGTTTACCAAGTTATTGGAGATTAAATGTTGTGAACTTGCAAACAACGAACAGAAATAAACACTTTATTATTCAGGGTGGTAAAAAAAAAAATTTTTTTTTTTTTTTTTTAGCAGGCCTGTCAAAATTCTGGCCTGCTTTTTGGGTGTCATTTTGGATCCTGAGTTTACCTGGCCAATCAGAACACCTGCTTTCGACCGATGCTAGCTGGGATCCCACGGTGGCTCTGCGTTGAAGTCTAGCGTCCGGTAGGAGCCCTCAGGGCTTGCTGTGGAGATGTCGCCCTGGAATAACAAAATGCTCAAAGTTGAATGGAAATATCATTAAAGGGGCCAGGTGCATGTATGCTAGCATGAGGACCTGCACAATTATGTGCCCTGTAACAGTAACAGGACAGAATCACTTGGAAAACAGATATCCTGTGTCCAACAAAACATTGGCAGTTTACAGACAATAACATTCGATACTGTGTGATTTATTAACAAGGGTTATGTGTAACCCAGCAGCTCGCCGTTTTGGGTTTTGTCAATAACATACAGCTTCGCATAAAGATCGAGCCCTTCGGATTGCACATCACTGGCAATGACAATACATATTGTCAGTGATGTTGAAGTTGGATTGAAAGATGAACTAAATTATAAAACTTGAAATAACGATTACCTTTTTTTCCAAAAGTACATATAAGCTTATACAGGTCATTATGAATACATGTACAATTGAAATTTGGTCCGAGATGTGGGTGTGAAATGCCTGGACAAATATGGTTCGTGCAAAAGCTTTAGGTTAAATCATGATTAAATGGGATTCGATACCAAAATTGAAGGAAATGGTGTCCTTCATTAAAGGCGACACAAAATTCCAAACCACCAGGGACTCGGTACTGCGGAATTCCCCCCGCCGGTTATTTAATATTGTACTTCTGAAATAAAATAATGTCATTAAACTATTAGTAATTAATATTGTAGTTGATTTGACGTGTTTGTGTATATACAATGTACACTGCATCTCTTACCTAATAGGTTAGTATCACATATAAGAGATACATGCAGCTTCGCAAAAAGATCATTTGAGGTTGCACATCATTGGCAATGCACATCATTTAAAATAATACATTTATTAAGAAATATGATTTCTATATTTAGTGATGTTGAGGTTGGATTGAAGGAGGAACTATATTATATAACTACCAATAAAGATTACATTTTTTTCAAAAGTAAGCTTACACATCGCCAGGCTACGAATTATAAAATGTTAAGGGCAGCCATTTCAAGGCCACTTTGGCCTTGCTGGTATCTAATTACCTAGAATTTGCAAAGGGGCACCAAGGCAAACAGGGAGGGCATACAAAGCCATTGGCTTGTGCATGGCCTTGGGTGTAATTCGCGCCAGGGTGCGAATTACACCCAAGGCTTTGTATGCTTTGTACACCCAATGGCTTTGTATGCCCTCCCTGTTTGCCTTGGTGCCCCTTTGCAAATTCTAGGTAATTAGATACCAGCAAGGCCAAAGTGGCCTTGAAATGGCTGCCCTTAACATTTTATAATTCGTACCCAGACATCCCATTGCATAGATCTGATGAATACATGTTCATGTATAGTTAGGAACAATAGGTGTGCAATTTTGAGCACGTTCTTGGTGTAACTTTGTGTGATGATATGTGAACAAACAAAGTGAACAAACAAAGCTAATAACAATGCAATAGTAGGAGTAAATCGATCATTTCCAGCATGCAATGAGACACTAGCACTGTGGTAAACCTTCACATTTGTATGCAAATGAAAGAATGCAATGACAACTGTGTCCAATCATACTGTAATGCTCCATAATAATGTGCACTGGTAAAGACTGAGACATCACAAACTGATTCAAACTCACTTTTAATTAATATAGTAAGTTAAATGTGTGGACACAGATATGGTTGTGCAAAAGCTTCAGGGTCAACGAGAATTTGATAGCAAAATTGAAGGAAATTGCATCCTTCATTTAAGGCGACACGAAATTAAAAACTAACAGGGGTTTGGTACTGCGGGATTCCCCCGCCAGTTATTTTGATATTGTACTTATTGTACATTACTGAGAAGATCTGATCATGTTGATGACATGTTATGATCTGCGTTGAGACTCCCTGACGAGGGTTAATCGCTAATTCGTATATTATGAATTAAAAAAACAACCCGAAACTCTGTTTCTGTAAATATATTTCTACAGAATTTACCCGCAGTTTGATAACTAAGGGCAGGTGTCGGAGTCTGAGCTACAACCATTAATGTATAGGTGTGGCTTACCGGATAGTTTAAATTATTATTGAGTCTGAGCTACAACCATTAATGTACAGGTGTGGCTTACCGGATAGTTTAAATTATTATAGAAGAGGGAATAGGAAAACACACCAACAAAGAGATTCAAAATATTAGGAGTTTATTTCTTCCGTTTTCCCGCGTTGTAATACATGATCTGTCAGGTAAGTATAACAACAATGTATAATATTAAGCTCGTCTTCTTACCCTGTCTTCCGTGAATGGTAACGTCAGTTTCGTGCTGTCTGCACGGCACATGCGACGGCACTCCTGCCGTATCACCAGACTGACAATAACAACCGTGTATTACCGGCTCCCCGGTATCACTTCACAGGTATCCGCCGTCCACGCTACCCGGCGTTGAAGCCGTCAGTAGCCTGTTAATCCAGTAGACTGGCTCCCCAGTCTCACCACTCACACTATGTAATAACTACACCACGCATCTACCAGCGTTGAAGCTGGCTTGAGTGTAGTCTATGTCCCCAGTTGTAGCTGGCTCAACAGCTATAGGACTATCCAAGTGCCTGTAAGACGTTGAAGCCTTCTCCGTCCGATCCCTGCAATTGCAGAGTGTTGAAACTCTTACAATCGAGCGAGCGTCGAAGCTCGCCCACACCAAAGTGATGTGTACAGCAGGAATGCCTCCTTTTATACCCTTGGCCGGCCCAGGACAATTAGCCAATCAGCAGCCTTCGTTCAGCACCCTCTATCGCCGAACGTCTTGCTTGCACATGCGCACTATCATTTGTTCTCTAGACTGCACAGAGAACAGACGTGTTAATTACATTGGCGTATATGCCATGTTATAACACTATAACATGGGGTAGAGCGGGCTGAGTATTTCCTATCTTTACATGCCTGCAGATAAACTTGCCACAGAATTTGGCTATGGATAAGGTCCTGACTGGCAATACCATACTGCTGAATATACAGAGGAACCAATGACCAGTCAATCACTACACTGAACCAATGGCTGACATACAACTTTACTATGGAGCTCTTGATTGGCTACATGCTAGTAGGAGTATGTAAATCAGTACAAAAGTAGGGCTAATGTATGCATACTTGTAGATCCGTTTTTAGAAGACTGGAAAATGGTAGAAAAATGAAAAAAATTGTAAAAAAATAATTAATGACCGGTTTGACCTGAAAGTCTCAAAGGCACAAGTAAAAAATAAAAGGATCATAACCTGTAAATTTCATGAACTTTCTTGCAATAGTTATTGCGATACGGCTCGGACATATGGACAGACACATCCCCAGGGCCACAACAATACTACGGGCTAAGGAGTAAAAATACAAAGGATCTTTGGTCAGATCAGCTTTTGCCAAGGCCTTAATTGACAAGGAAAAAAAAAATGTGTGCGGAGGTTGTGTTAGAGCATGACCAAATTCCTAGCTCTAAAATATACTCTTCTATATAGCTAATCATCAAATCAAGTAATCTGAATCCATTGGAACCACTGATGATTTTCCAATAATAGAGAAGGTAAGCAACTCCGAGTAGGGATGACAATTTCATTCTGTGTATTTCGCTAGTACTTATAGCATCTTCAGCAGTGAACAAAGTTACAAACACCGTATAGAGCTGTTTCTAACTTTGTTCACTGCTGAAGATGCTATAACTAATATTAGCGAAATATACAGAATGAAATTGTCATCCCTACTCTGAGTTGCTTTTCTTCTCTATTATAAGTAATTTGATTTAGAATATATAGTAGAACAATGTTTAACATGTAGAATTTGACCTTTAGAGGTCAAGGTATGTAACATTCATTAGACTTCAGGTTCATCATCAGTTGCATAGGTGGTATCACAGGGCTAAGTAGCACTGTTTTGTCAGATTTAATTTTTTAAATTTTTAGTTTTTTTAACATCTTGGAAACACTAAATTATTATATAGCTTACTATACCACTCATACATGGTCATATTTTAAAGCGCGAGCTCGTGTTTGCCAAGCATGGGAAATTACACTATATATATATATAAAAGCTCAACGCCGATTGGTCGAAATATCTCTAAATATAGCCGTTTTGTTTGGATAACCAATCAGCGTCGAGCTTTTATCGCCGACTCGGCCAGAAGAAAATTCAGCAGTTAAAATGGTTTGAATACAAGAAAACATGCATGGATTTACCATAGGGCGATGTCATGGAGTAATGTCAGCACAGGTACGTTATGTATTGACACCCTGCTTGAAAAAGCAGACCAATTTATGCGGTGATTGAAGAGATGACTGGCCAAAACTGCCTGTCCAGTGCGGTTTACACTGACATTTTCTGGCCACGATCTTGTCCGAGTACAGAAAACTCAGCGTAACATCGGACTTCATCTGGGTGTACAGTGATAATTAGAAACAGTTGTTCGGATAATGACACGTCGACATAAACTATAGCATGTTCTCATTAAAATATGACCATATATAAGTATTATAGTAAGCTATATAATAATTTAGTGTTTCCAAGATGTTCAAAAAAAATTAAAATTTTAAAATTTAAAAAAATTAAATTTTAAATCTTCAAAAAAATCTGGCAAAACAGTGCTACTTAACCCTGTGTGTGGTATAAATTTGGACAATGTAGATACAATCCTTCATGCAATATCATACCAAAAAGAATCTGACCTGGATAAAATATGTCAAGGTCAGTCATCTTCAGTAAGGGGCCAACACCTCTGGACCATCGCCAGATGTAACATACATGTAGAGCTAATTTAGAAAGCCTAGTTTTATTTCTTCATGTTATAACATAATAAACCGTAAAATACCTTGAATAAATCGGTCAAGGTTAGTCAACTGCGATAGGCTTCTAGTCAATCACCAGTTGCAGATATAATATGAATTTGGATACCCTAGCGTCGAGCCCTCAAAAAATATTGCAAATACTATAATTTGACCTTGATAAAATAGGCCAAGGTCGGTCATTTTCGATAGGCTTCGGACCCTTCATCAGATGCATATGTGGTATTAATTTACAGTGCCTGCCAATAATCCAGGAGATATCGGGTCCAAAAGAAGGATTGACTTGCAGGCATTTGTTCAAAATCAGACAGGATTGAAGATCTACCATTTAATTGTGTTATTATTTCACTGCACCTTATGAATATGTACAGCCAATCAGCCAGTGCAGGGGCAGATACAGGCCTTATTTTATACCTTTATAAGGTGCCCAAAAGAAACGAGGTCTAAAAATGCCCAAATTAAGAAAGGAAAAACGACCAAATTACAACGAAAAAATCCAGGTATTTAGTTTATTATGCAGCAAATTTAGGTTTTGTACTTAATTTTGAGATGGTTTACTCACGTTTGCGTTTGTCACTTCAAAAATGAAGCGGCGAAATCAAGACGTAAATTGCCTGTCAACATTTTTTTTCTCAAAAGGCGCCCAAATTAAAAAGCTGTATCTGCCCCTGCAGTGTAATTCTGAGAATTGAATGTTCCAGACTGTAATCCATGGATTATTGCGCTCATAAAAATCTTTTATACCTACCGCTTTGCACTCGTTTGGATAGAATTACATATTTGCCTACTTCCCTGGCCATTTATTTCCTCCGTCCAGTTCCTTTCATTTTCATAAACGGCAAAAGAAAAAATAATCATCGCGCCTGATCTTTCAAAAACAAAATCCGCCGCCATATTTAGAACACTCTCGCATGATTTCTATTCTCGCGCATGAGGCTATTCTAAATTCAGGATTACAAGAATCAGACTAAGTCGACCCAGTCGCTTGAGAGATGAAAAAATCCTGTAAATTACCTTTTTCAGTATGTGCCAGTCTTCTACATTTAAATGCAGATAATGTGACAGCCTTATGAATGAGCCATTTCCGACTTTCCTGTCCACAATCCCGAAATTACAATCGGTCTCATGCCACCATATCGATATTTTCAAAATGGGTAACGATATAGTTTTGTTAGATCGAGCGCAATAAAATTGTTTTCTCTTGCCTTTTAGCAGCTGGACAGAGGAAATAAATGGCCAGGAGCTGGACAGAGGAAATAAAGGGCCAGGGAAGTAGGCAAATATGTATTCTATCCAAATGAGTGCAAAGCGGTAGGTATTATAGATTTTTATGTGCACAAATCCACCCGATGTTACCAAGATCAGCCGAAAATTTTGCGATAGCAATTTTCGGTTTAACGGCTGAACCCTGTGTTGTCAATATCACAAAACTGTTGTTGTTGTTTTTTATCTGTAAATCCACTCTTAGTATTTTTCACTGGTGCTACAAGAAAAAATCACATGTTGCTAAATTCCCGAAATGCTGTTTGTTCTCTTATGCTTGAGCAAGTAGACGGCGGGCAGTGTTCGATCGATCAATAATGTTGTCTGACTCATTGGTGCAGAGTGGGGCAAAAAAGAAAGAAAAAAATCTGAAAATCGCGTTCTTCCTCAAATCCCGAGCACTGGAAGACATAATGATAATGTTTCAGGCACATAGCTGACACTGCAGTCTGCTGACGTTATGTTGGTATTCAGCTTCACCTGATGTTTCAGTTTGGTTATGATCACTGAGGATCTGGTTCAGGCAGCTTTGTTCTCTCTCTCTGTGTTTAGGCCATTGTCACTTGATTGGTTGTTTACATGTAGCGTCACCTTGATTTTTTAAATACACATGCTAGATGCTATAATTATTGATTATTAATTATTAAATTGCAAACCAATTGTACATGGATATAAAGAAACTGAGTAAGTTTTACTCCTGAAAATGTAAATCGGGGATTTTGATGGCAAATAATTAAAATAGATGAGGGATTCCCTCATCTATTTTGATTATTTGTCCTCAAAATATAGATGAGGGCTGGTCATGCTAAACAACTGATCAAGTGACAATGGCCTTATGGAAAAACTGCCTCGTGTTTGTCTTCTTGATCACAGCCTGGACACAGCTTACCTTTGTGGAGTTTTCCAAAACAAAACAACATGATACATCCGGTTAAAAAAGCACATGGCTAACTAGTTAAACCATGCCCATCGTGTGTAGCCATGTGTTTTTTTAACCGGATGTTGTTTGTTCCGACACATGCGCATTACACAAACATGGCGGCTAAAAAATCGAGGAGGCCGTAGAAATTGTTGATAAAATGTTTTCAGCACCCCAATTACACCATTCACTCACAATTAGGTGATCGTAGAACGGAAAGGACATATTCAGGGGAGTGAAAGAGTTTTGAAAGTATTTTTGTAAACGTTTCTTCTTTTTTTGTTTCACTTTCAAATACCAAGATAAGATGCCGCTTGGCTTCTTATATGGCTACCTCTCCATGATCTTACCCCAAGACAATCTCCAGGGTGATAGGTCTATATGCCTTAGGGGCTTCGGGAGCAGGACCTTGGCCGTCTTGTTTAAGGGGGTGACATATGCAACTATACCTTTTTTTCATAGAATCACTGATTTCTAAATAGGCAATACAGTTGGTGGCCAATATCATATATCAAAATGTTCCCCAAACCTTGCTGAATGTGAATATGACATCTCTTTGAACAGACAATGTAAATTGGAGAATATGATTACAAAAACAATGGTTCTTGGGACTGCCAGCAGAAGTCAATAAAGAATAAACACATACTCTTGATAGATGGTCCTAAAAATTGTATGAAATCACTGCTACAACAAAGACTATCTCAGAAAAGAAAATTCCATCGGAAAGTATTTTTAAAAGATTTTTTATCATTTACTATGTCAAAATAATTGTCCAAGGCAATGATAATTCATGTTAGCCAATATGAAGGACAGTCCAAAGCTGTGTAGAGCTATCCAAGACAGACCTGTGTGTCACCCTCCTGTCACCAACCTGTGTTAGTTTGAAAAGCTAATACATCTAAACCAGTTTGTGCAGTCAGTGAGGGAAATGCCCTAGATTCTTTCTATTCAATCCCCAACTGACTATTGTGGTCCATTCATTCACAGCCTGTTGTGATTGTGTCTGGTTCTAAAAGAAGCTGCACAATTGTCAATTGATACATATCTGTAATAAATTTGATCCACATGTCGGGTACACAACATTTCTAGACGAAGACAATTACTGAAGAAGTCAAAAAAATATTTAAGAATACTTCCCAAATCATTTTTCATATCTAACATAGTCTTTGTTGTAGAACATACTATACAGAATTTTCTTCTCAATATTGTGTTTATTCTTTATTGACTTCTGCTGGCAGTCCCAAGTCCCATTGTTTTTGTAATTATATTCTCCAATTTACATTGTTTCTTCAAAGAGGTGTCATATTCGCGCTCAGCAAGGTTTGGGGAACATTTTGGTATCTATAGGATATTGGCCACCAACTGTATTGCTTATTTAGTAATCAGATCACTTGTCATTTTATGAAAAAAGGTACTGTTGCATATGTAGGCCTTGCTTTTCGTCGGATTTCACCAGAATCCAAATCGATTCCCGCAGCTTTTTGTTGCGGGAATTTTATCCGGCCAATTTTGAAAATGCGTTGCATCGTGAGTGGTGAATGCAACGTTTCTGTTGTCAGGCGAAATCCCACACAGAGGTATGACGACCCAATATAGTGGTGATTTAAATTATCATTATCGCCTCTGCACGGAGAGTGGGAATTTCCTGTTTGTGGATCCACTGACATTCAGACTCGGCATATAATCCGGAACGGATCGGAATGCAACACAACAATTGCAATGAATAAATGGAATTGATTGATGTTTTATTTATCACAATACCGCGATTCACTCAATATCAACTCACTCACTGTAAGTTGATAATTTATTTTTCCAGCTGCATTGATAATCACTGACAATCATTTCTGACGATATTACGAGTTAATCCTATTTCGTCGAATATGAGTCATGATTTTTAAATTGCTCTTGCGTGTCAAAGTGAAAGTGAAGTCGGGCTTTTGCTGGAATCGACAGGACATATGGCGAGTCGACGAAGGTGATGTTGAACCAATACTTTATGAATAAAAGTCTTACAAAATTGATCGTCGATGGTAATATTTTGCGGGAGTATTTACGAGAATCGGATTCCCGCGGAAAAGCAAGCCCTGATATGTCACCCCCTTAAAGGCAATGGGTAGCTTTCCCGAGCCCCAAAATAGCTGCTATATGTTGGGTAGGGTTTGTACCAACTCTATCCCACCTTTCTTTATCATCAGGTCAGAGAAAAGTTGAAATTGACCAAAATCGCCTCAAAAGGGATGATTCCGCCCAGTTTGGGTGAATGACATCATAAATCCTCACCTCAATTAGGCTGAATTAATCGTAACCCAGTGATCATTTTTTTACAATGATAAATATCTCAAATTATGAGCCGACCACTTTTGGCGCTAAAATAGGGAACATGTTTTCTCCGATACCATAAAATTTATGACGTACATTTGCTGATGAATTGTTTGCGGAATATGTTGCTGTCTCGCAAAAAATGATAAATACGGTTGATACAACTTTCCCGTTTATAAGTTTTTCGATGGAAAAAATATTTCGCTCACGTTCATACCTGTCGTTGTTGTCGTTACCGCCATGTTCTGGTCGAAGTCGAGGCCACGAGGGTCAACTAATCGATCAATTTTTTTTTTAATTATCATATTCGGTAAGAAGCATCAGGGGAGGTAATCCTGTGGAGAGCTCATGCCGAAGACAATTTGGTATTAAATTGAATTGAATTTTATTCTCTCAATCCTGCCCTCTCGCGTATTACTCATATTTTATCAACTATTGATTAATTTCGCCTGGCAGTTCCAAAACGAGGCAAACAAAGATGGCGCCAAACACGCTGCACACGCTGTGGTCGTTTTGGAGAACAGTTTGACTTTGAAAAAATACAAAAAAATGGTAAGTAATCTGCATGTCTTGTGTTTATTTTTTTATTGACAACATACTCCACCTTCCCACAAACTTCGCGGACAGGATAGAAATATGAATTTTACGACTTCGGGATCATATCTCGTACAGATCAAATCTCGTACACCTCGCACGTGCGCGCGTTCAAAGCACGTCGTGACTTTCTATGTGGATTGCTTATGTGCGGGGATGAAGTTTAATTTGTCTGTCAAAATTTCTACTTCTTCGTACGATTGGAAGTATTTTTTTTTTTGTAAATTGTTTTCTGGAGCATACTTACTTGTGATTTCCATCACGTAGGGAGTCCATTTTATCGCCAACCAATATATGTAACCTGACTGATGACCATGATATTCATTCTACGAAAGCAAGACGACAATCCCATTTTGACAGCTGTGTTTTTGTCATGTGACACGGGGCGTAGTCATTCTTTTTCTTCGACTGCCCCTCTCCATCTGCGAACGAATGTTCACGATCAAATGGGGGCAAACTCACTTTTCCAGTAAATCAGTGCCATGTTCCAGTTGAATTTTACGTCATGAAATAGCATAAAAATATAAAATCAAAATCGGATAATTACTGGATACGCTATCAGTTATTGACGGCCGAGGAGTTATAATTCCGATGATTTTCCGGAGATAAAATAATCTCGTTTTTCATTGAACTAACAACAGTCGCTGTTCAGCCTTTGATTGCGGAAAAGTCAGATTGATAAATTTCCCCTTTAGTATATTATTTCTTCTAAAAATACTCAAATAAACTATTTTAGTGCATGAACGATGACATTTACAACAATTCAGCATAAAATTGTGACTTTCGTCTGCTGTACGGGAAATGCTATCTCTCGTGGGTTACAGGTACCGAAAAAGTCGAGTTAGTAACTGCTCCCGCACGTGCGGGGAAAGGTCACGTAACCCGCGAAACTCCTTCCAGGAAAGGGTCTTGATCCCAGCACTAACCAGGTCAGTTTTTGTGTCTTTCAAGAAATTACTTTTATATAAAATTGAAATAAACCGTGAAAAGTGTACGAGAAATGATCCCTAGGCCGTACAGTTTTCTAGAGAGGAGGTCCTGGACAAATGCGCTGAACATTATCATCTTTCAAAGTCATGGTCTTTGGATGAACGGGAGGAAACACTTTGGGTTATGATTAATTCAGCCTAATTGGGGTGAGGATTCATGACGTCATTCACCCAAACTGGGCGGAATCATCCCTTTTGAGGCGACCTGATCATGTTCTGACAAAATTTCAAGTTTCACTTAAATGTCAGTTGGGTTTAGCTTGTCTAACTATGGGGGTACCGCCCGAAATATATAGCGGAACCGTCATCTCCGCTGACAGCGATAACCCAGAAAAAGCCTAGCCATTCAGAGAATAATTTTCAATTTTTATTTTGGAGGAATACGTTGGGACTTGACAGCATGGCGAAAAATTCACCCATGTTGTTTTTAATTTTAGCCGGCGGCGAGAAGCCAGGAAATCTCACCTGAAAAGACGCTTCCCAACCGTCGGCCTGGTTTACCTTTATGGCCGGAATTTTTACTACTTCAAAGGAACACCTAAGAAAAGATATATGAACCGCAATGTTGCTGTTGTAGCCCGCTCGAAGCTGTCTACCTGTCCTACCCAACCATGCCAAGCCGTTTCTGTGAGAAAATGGCGGATCACCAGACGGAGGTCGTTCAGCTGACATGCGCTGTTCGGAGTTTAGTGCAATATGTCTAATGTAAGGGACTATTTCCGCTAGAGAACACGTGAAACAAATAACATGAACATTTCGTCATCAGCTAATATAGATTACCATTCAACAAGGCGATGAGTGCAGGACTATTTTCTCAACATTTCCCAACCATCGGTGGCGGGATATGTCCGGTTTATCGATGTTATCCGCCGTTTTGCATAGCCTGTATCATTGGGCCCTGCTTCGGAATTAATCAATCAAGCCCCAGAACACTCGACACAATCTCGGATAATGTAGGAATAAGCCGAGCAGTCGCGAATGGCCCCAGAACTCACTTTAGCTGCGAAAACTGACTTGTTCCGCCAATACGGAAATAGCCGAACGTGAGATTGCGGAATAGTTAATATTTTTTTAATTTCCCCGGAGTCGTATTATTTCCCCCGAGATAATAACTAGGGGAAAATTCACCATTGGTCAATTATCTCGGGGGAAAATAATTTGCCCCGAGATAATTATCTAGGGGTAAATTCGCCATTGGTCAATTATCTCGGGGTAAATTATCTCGGGGAAAATTAATTTTCCCCGAGATAATATCCCGAAAAAAGGCAGAGACAGATAAAAAAAAAGAACGATAAAGTAAAGTGAAAAACCTATACATGTATCTGTATTGAATGCAGATTTTACTTTCCAATAAGCTCCTTCCATCATCCCAATTAAGGGAGTAGAGGACCTTCATTTCCCTGCTCTTATGGGGCTACAACATGGTCATTTGTCAAATTTTTCAAAACAAGCTGAATTTCCTAACAAACGTACCCAGAAATATCAAAATGGAATAAAAATCAACAAAAGATACAACACAACCATTTATGCGTTTTACTGGTGGTTCGATAGTGTGATGGTACGGACCAAAATATTGGCATTTTAAATTCAACGGTTGGAGGGTGCAAAGTGCTCCATAGGTTAAAAATTATTCCCCCGGAATATCCCCAAATTCACTCTTATTCACTTTCAACTAAAACAAAACTTCTGAATGACTGATAAATTGAACTTCAATAATATTCTCCACACCCACCCCGATTCCCCACCCCCACCCCCTCCTAAAAATAGGGCTGAAAAGGCTCCGTTTATCTGTTATACCGTACCGCTAATATTTTCTAAGAAAGTATGGTGTCCCCCTGTTTTTATTACATATTTAACAAGCACTATATGTGTTTAGTATTATACAGCAAAATGGGGAAAAAAATTTGACAAGCATCAAAGGCCAGTGTTATGCTTTTTGTAGCCCCATAATTGAGCAGGGAAATGAACGTCCTCTACTCCCTTAACAGAGTCGTACAGTACAGTCTACCGAGCATGAAGGATGCTTGCCCACAGCAATGTATGGTGACGGAAATATTCGTGAGCTTCTGACCCCTCCAAACAAGCCCGTATATTTGAACGAATTAAGCGCCAGGCAATTTCTCCATCTGGTTGCTTTCAGACCCTCTATCTGTACTTATGTGAGAAAGCTGTTTGAATCTTTATGCACCCTACTGAATCAACAAGTATGATTATAGGTGAAAACCGCCGGTCACGTGTCAAATTACAGTCAGTGGTAGGTTTTCCAGTGCTTTCGTTATCAAGCGTGGGCGTGTGTCTGACCAGACGACAGTGACCACAGCCGAAAATGAACGATTTCCAGCATATCGATGACAGGTATGGTTACTGGTGTCCAGTCATATTTTGAAGGAGAAATATCGTACTATATTGTCACCAAACGTAGGGTTATTACTATTTCAAGTTAACAAAAATTTTAAACATTTTTGCGGCGAGAGGTGTTTTTAGGTATTGGTAGACAGTCCATTGTAGGTATTAGCATCGAATTATAGTGTGAGGAAATGAGCACAAAATGAACACGTGGGAACTTACTACCTGCCTCATGTATCACTGACTCATTCATCTCTCGATTCCTTCCACTTGTGTGTGTTTAAGAGGAATATGAACCATTAATAGTATATTCTCTGTCTGTCTGATATTACGACAGTCCATGGTATCATCATCGGACCGATCGACAGTCCATTGTAGGTCAACATGCACTTGTGAATGATGCACAGAGTGCACATCGTCTGATCTAATGATTCGCCAAATGGACTGTTGCCAAGACAAATGGTAGCTACAATGGACTGTCGACATATCTGATATATAATCATATGTTGCCTCATTATAACATTGCAGCTGTTATGCGGCTTCAATGTGAAGTGATTCAACCTACAGTTCATGATCGCATGACAAATGGACTGGTGCATTCACCTATAATCACACTTGTCGATTCAGTAGGGTGTTATGGGATGCTGTTAATAATAACGAACTTCACGAGTTAAAATAAATTGTAGGCTATACTCATCTGAACAGCCAGAAACGTTTCGATCAAGCCATGATCAGGCGATGTAGAATCGGCCATACACACTTAACTCACGAACATTTACTGCAAAAAGAGCCAGTCCCAATGTGTATTCCATGCCATGAAGATCTCACAGTGAAACATATTCGACTGTATAGATTTTAAGATTGTAAGAGATTCTTTTTATCGATCGACTACTTTGGAAGATCTTTTTGGTCGGGTGAGGGAGGACTGTGTCAGATTACTAGGTTATTTGAGAGAAATTTAATCTGTACGGAGAAAGGAGTATACAGAACTGCATTATGATGGCTCATAATTTGACCTGTGTTCGGCTCCCCAAAAAGTAGAACACATCTGTGTTGGTGACATGATCACAGCTTCATGAACCTTTCGATTTAAATGATATATATTTAATATTTAAATTATTTCTACTTCCGAACATCCTCATTTTGTGGACGAGAACAGGAATTCCACGAAATCTGTAACCAAAATGTAATTCCGTCACATAATTCAAAATCTCGGTTAGGTCATTCCTGGACAATTTTGCCCATGTTGTTGACCGGTCAATATCGCCCGTTCACATTCAATCGAATATACATGCATTGCCGGGTATAGAATTCATGTGTTTGGCTCTGTCCCCAAATCTGTTAGACCGGATAAATTCTGAACTCGTAAAATAGTAAAACTCGCAACTCCTTAAAACATGGGCCAAAATGTAATTCCGTCACGCAGTTTTTTAACTACATTTATCAATTTGAAACTTTACTTGAGAGAAATCAGATATGATGTAGTCCAGGCGCTCAGGATTCGAATAAAACATCACCTGAAATGAGAAACACGTCCTCATAATGTGTTTACTTCACTGTAATTCGATATCCGTCACGCGGTATTCGAATGTCACGTGACCAGGTAGAAAATAATTGTATTTCTCTTTTTTTCTCTCATCCTAAAGTTCTTACTAATAGGTTTAGGAAATGGACATTCCAAAACAGATGTTACCATGGACTCGTAATAACAGAGGTTCAGAAGAACTGAAAACATGGGTACCTTGTAATTCCGTCACGCTGGAATTCATGATAAATATTTAAAAAAAAAATGTTATGCGAAACAACAAAACAGGCAAAACAAATAGAGTTTACACATGTGAAGATTTCTTATTTTATTACTCTGAAATACGCTAGAACGCGTCTCCAGCCATCTAAGACCCCTAGCTAGAGCTTCCGGGGCCTGGGCGGCCCCTGGACCCTCCCCTATTTCTACTGTGATCGTGCCCCGCCCCCCCGCCCAATCACAACTTGCTTCCGCCGTGCCTGATCTATACTTATGACAGGCCGTAGACAAGTTTTCAGATTTGACTGAAGCCATAACAAAATAATTTTCATGATTTAAATTGCTCAACTCACTATGCGAGAAAGGTATAATTTACCACTAGATCATAACTTAGTCAAGGAAACTTTCTTTGATAAGTTTGTGCCTCCGTCTGTTCGACGGCAGACACTTCGCAAACAGGCCGAACACGTTTCATGACTTCAGCGACTGAACGATCATCGAAAGGTAAAAAAGACTACCCCATAGAGAAGGTCAAAACAATGACAACGAACGATAATGTAAAATCTTTTAAATGAAATGAAATGTAATGACTTTGTAGGATAATAAATTTATTCGAATTAAATTTTGTCAACAGGATTGCGGGGAGTTTGATATTTCACTGGCAGTATGACTGAATTATTATAGGACTAACTATAGGTTATGACTGGTTTGTTCAACACTATATGAGGCCGGATACACTTGACCAAATTTGTTTTGATAAATGTGATCAAATTACAGAAGGCCGTTGAGCATTCGTTATCTCCTAGTCTTGTGCGTTCTTGGTGTTGAAAACAAGAAATCTGAAGGCCAAAACAATCTTTCATGAATTACAAGCGCCTGGTTCGTCATTCATAATTCAGCCTTCGTCCATTAGAGAATATCCGCGTCCATAATCCAAAGACCTATTCCATATTCCATATAACAGTATTAGCACCAAATTTAAAAAGACTCCTAGTATACATAAACATAGGCTAGTTTCCTGCAAGAGAGAAGCGGTCGACAGTTTTCAATGATGCCGGCAAGACAATATTCCATCTGTCAGAGAAAATTTGGCCATTGCCCCGGCTTAATGTCATATGATTGAACATAAGTGAACTCATTGAATAGTCCCAGTCCAACCGTCCACGATTCTACATTTGAGAGTATGCTTACATACGGTAGCTCAAAACGTTTTGTTTATTTAGTAAATCATCTTATTATTGCTCCATAAGCACGAGGTAATGTACCTCCTCTACTCCCATACTTTTCCTGATTCCATAGCTGCATGTAACCTGACAAAGTTTTACAGCCTCCCGACCCCAAAAATCGTTTAGACTTGCTTCTTTTTTTTAATTTGAGAGAGGAGAGGCTCAGTTTCTGTGGCCCAGAGCTATTCTGGAGAGTTTTTTGACCTCTTGGCCACAATTGTAGTCGTATGTACAAAGAAATAGAGATCTCAATTAAAATTATAACAAGATTGAAGCCTCTGGGAGCTTGGTCGCTGAAGCTTTTAAGGCTAGTTTTCCTGTAATTTACGACACATTCCCAGCAGTGGATGGTTTAAGGATACAGAGCCCTCCTGCAGACAATTTTACACACTCTTTTTAATTTTTCTTTATACAGCTAAAATAAGCCTCATAGCTATGGCAATGTATATATCCGTTGAAAGAGTATTTTTCAAGGATTCCAAATATTTCGATTTGTTCGCTATAAACATATTTGTTGTGAAGATATTCGGATTTTAATCAAATTTATTTCTAAAACGAGCCTTCTTTTTAAAATGGCTATTTCCAATAAACTATTCCACTTATTGTCACAAACATCATCATTTCTGGTAGAAGACAACTCCAACAGGAAATCTGTCTCAGTTTTTTAAGTTTTGGTCTAGTTCTTGTTCTATTGACTTTTAATGGAAAATTTCTCTATAAAATCTAGTAACTCCCAGTGTTAAACTTTGAAGCTGAATTAAAAACTAACTATAAGTATCGAAATTCTGAGACACGGTTAAAGAGTACACAGTGTATCAAATAATCACACCATATTTCAGGTCTCTAAGATAAATACTTTTCGAGAAATAAACCATGTCCATATAGATTAGGTGAAAAAAGGATAGCCGAAATCGATCGAAAAGGGAAAAGATGCTTAGGTTGTCTCGATTGTTGCAATTGACGCTCAAATTTTATGCTGAAATATATTTTTTTCAAATGAACATCAAAGTCAAGTATTGAGATAATAATTTCAAAAATTATAGTTTGGTATAGTTTAAAAATAGTGTTTTTAATCCGATTTTAACGTACAGAAATGACTGAAACTCGTTCCAAGAGCTTGTTTCACACCTTTACGCCACCGCTCGGCGGGTTGTCTGAGCGAACTGTCAGTCATTATAAGTAGATGTCTTGGCCCTTTTGTATATAATCGCTTCAATACACATTGTGATCACACTGATTTGCATTCATTCATTCACTGGTCACATAAAGTGCTAAACGATTTCCGAAAGTGCAAGCCGGACAACTTTGGTACCCCAACCATGGCGTTGTCCTGTCTTTTCCACCAACGTTATTTCCCCACGTAGACACACAGACCACACATCATGGTCTCGTAAGCTTTCCACATAAAAACTTATTATTTCCGCTGGATCCAGTATACGGACCGGCCGCAATATCACCCGTCTCTTCATCTTCGTCACTGTCCGTGTCTTCGTGCAGGTAAAGTTGGAGTAATGGCATTATCTTCCTGGCTGACGCGCCTTGCAAATCTACAGTAGCATGCATGTGCGATATCTTCTTCCAGTTCACATACACTATCATCTGAGCCCGACTCCGACAGTTCTGGAATATCACCGTTGTCGTGGATGTTATCACTCGGAAATGGGGTCCGTTTCTGCCTGAGATACTCTCGGTTGTCGGCGGAAAATGGTTTATCACTCCGAATACGTTTTCGTCCCATTATGAAATTGCTGTGTACTGGTTGCAGATGACCTTTTAGCTCTTATGTTTTATTTTATTTTAATCATTACACGTAAAATATACTGTATATATATATTTTGTATGGCTAACTGGGTTAGGTGTAGCATGGAGTCTACTATAAGACTTAGTTGACTCCATGGGCGTAGGGACAAAACATACATGTCGTAATTACAACACATATAAGGGAAGTGGGAAGAGATACCGACATACTGACAGAGCCACATGACTTCACAGTATAGTCTTCCGGTTAACATATTCTAAAGCACATTCCAAGAATCTAACGATTCGTGATATGTGTTGTATCTCAGGTACGCTTTTATTGTACCTGTTCATGTGGCAACTTCAATGATATGACCACACGGCCCCTAGCACCGGCATAACCGGTATTAGATACAAATGTAGAGAGCTATGATGGAAATGCTCTGATAACTCTTATATTGGTAATTGGTGAGCTGTGTCGCTGTGACAACTCGTACAGTGAAGATTAAGTCAGTAAGACCGAAAATGAAATAAACGATGATGGTCTGTCGACATTTCTGTGAATATATGTTTTAGATAATTAGCTTAGGAAACCGGAAAGATGGATAATATTTCATCCGTCGACCCACGCTTTGTGGCAAGTCGTACAATTGATGCAAGCAGGCGATTTCCTGGTTAGTCTATAGCCAGTTACCTTCACAATACACAAACGACCAACAGGTGCAGAAATGGTTATTCCTACGAAGTAGGCTACAGATCGCAAATTGTCCGGTAATGAGTGAGTCAGTCAGTCCATCCGAATCCTTTCGTCGGCAAAATAAGGAGAACCGTTGACATTATAACCTTGATTTTTGGCATGAACGAGCATTAGGGCATTGTTACCAGCTAGTTCTGATCTGAAATAATTCTGATTAAAAATTAGATATATAATTAACACTTCAGTATATTGTTATAGATCATACGGAGAAAAGTCCGATCATTTAAGCGAGGGAAACATGACACCATGGAATTTGGGAACAGCCCTGGCATGCCTGGTGCTCTCTCGCTGTTGAATTCAACCGCAAGATCTGAGGACAGCGACCTCAATACAGCTGAGCGAACTATTTATAGACGGAGGCTGGTGAAACCCAGTATTAATGCGTTTAACTCCGAGTCTATTCAACTGCTTGATGTACCAGGGCCGGATCACTAAATGACCAGAACATTCACCAATATACTTTCATTTTTTGTGGCACGAACACATCGATGTAAATATATAAATACCCAGAATATAATCTTGCTCAATCTCACAAAAGGCATGTTATAAAGAGAACCTATGGCTGTTATGGAAGGTTGTACATGTACCATATTATGATGAAACGTACCGTAGGGGAGGGTCACATCATATCTCAATGAAAATGCGATCGAGTCCTAATGCCTACTCTACTTCGTAGGTCCTGTGACGTTAGTCACACTGCTCATGTTATTATCTCGCATGCTATTTAGCAGATCTGCTACTTCGTAACTAATTTCTAAAATCAGTGATATTTAGAAAGGGGTGTGCTACTTTGAAGATAATTTCTAGGATTACTGCTAGTTAGCACTTTGACTTGCAATATTCCTACGAAGTAGGCTACAGATCGCAAATTGTCCGATAATGAGTGAGTCCATCCGAATCCTTTCGTTGGCAAAATATGCAGAACCGTTGACATTAGAACCTTGATTTTTGGCATGAACGTGCATTAGGGCATTGTTACCAGCAAGTTCTGATCTGAAATAATTCTGATTAACATTAGATTTATAATTAACAATATGTCCCTGTAAGGGCTATGGCTGCTTTCACCATCATCTTCTGCATTAAAGAGCGGTGAAGGCAAAGTCCTATTAAGATATCATGTTGCCTCTATCACACATTGCAGTGTGACTAACGTCACAGGACCTACGAAGTACAGTAGGCATTAGGACTCGAACGCGAACTGAACTCTTGAAAATCCCCACCCCCAGTTGAAATCCTGCCTATATTAAGATGGGCACCGCCCAAGTCAGAATCGCCAGTGATTTTCATCAAAAATCACCAGAAATTTTCATCAAAAGTAGGTCAGCTCAGAACTTGTTGGTAACAGTCTCCTAATGCGCCTTCATTCAAAAATAAATAACACTCGCCGATTTAATTTTACAATTTTTTAATTAAAGGAAACAGATTGAATAATATAGGTTCAGTAGATTTCAAGCTTTACGTGTGAAAATACATTTACATCTCTTTAATGGTTTTCAGTGCCCTTGTACAGGATCAAAAACAACTTTTTGAATCACATTATTTTCCCAACAATACAACAAATATTTATATATAGTACTATAGTAGAAAGGTAGCATTTATGTAGTTTACGGTAATTCAACTCAAGACCAACACCTTCTCTGCACAAGATAATAATGATTCTATGTCATTCTCCTGAGCATAACCGGTACAAAGACGAATAAATAGCGTCTCTACATCACGTTGTTATCTGGATATATGAGACAACACATTTTGGGTATCGGCAATCTGATGAATGTACTATTCCGGTTTTCTTGTTTCACATTATATTCTATGACGGTTGATCGGTGATTTTCTTCATTGATAAACGTTAAACCACCTAGCTTTAACTAATTCTGCTAGGCTGTGACAAGCAGCACGACTAGAAACCAGCCTTATCTCAGTGAGCTTGGATATAAATCACTGTTAAAAACCACAAGCCTCTCTCTGTGTTTGTTCCAAGGACAAGCCTTAATGACTTTTAAATCCACTGATAAGGAGGTCCCCTGGCTCCATGGTCATAAAAGGAACATGATACTGTTAAAGGCCACATGGATGGTATGTATCTATAACAATATACTGAAGTGTTAATTATCAATCTAATTTTAATCAGAATTATTTCAGATCAGAACTTGCTGGTAACAATGCCCTAATGCACGTTCATGCCAAAAATCAAGGTTCTAATGTCAACGGTTCTCCTTATTTTGCCGACGAAAGGATTCGGATGGACTGACTGACTCACTCATTACCGGACAATTTGCGATCTGTAGCCTACTTTGTAGGAACTTAGGCAGCCATAACACAGGGCTCAAGTGTAGGTCTTAATCAGCACAACTGACAGTTTACAAATTTATGACTCGCTTCTGGCAGAAGTATGGGCTAGTGGCTGGTATTGCTGGACAGGCCAGTTTACACAGCACAGATGTAGACCTATTTGTTCCAGTGATCATGTATGAGATTGCCAGGACTGAGGAGTCCTACAGTTAGCCCTATGGGGGTTTCATCCCCTCAAACAATCAGCGCTGTTTCCATAACGAAGCTGAGGTGGTTTAACGTTTACCAATGAAGAAAATCACCGATCAACCGCCATAGAATATAATGTGAAACAAGAAAACCGGAATAGTACATTCATCAGATTGCCGATGCCCAAAATGTGTCGTCTCATATATCTAGATAACAACGTGATGTAGAGACGCTATTTATTCGTCTTTGTACCGGTTATGCATAGAAGGTGTTGGTCTTGAGTTGAATTACCGTAAACTAAATAAATGCTACCTTTCTACTATAGTACTATATATAAAAATTTGTTGTATTGTTGGGAAAATAATGTGATTCAAAAAGTTGTTTTGATCCTGTACAAGGGCACTGAAACCATTAAAGAGATGTAAATGTATTTTCACACGTAAAGCTTGAAATCTACTGAACCTATATTATTCAATCTGTTTCCTTTAATTAAAAAATTGTAAAATTAAATCGGCGATCGTTATTTATTTTGGAATGAAGGCGCATTAGGAGACTGTTACCAACAAGTTCTGAGCTGATCTACTTTTGATGAAAATTTCTGGTGATTTTTGATGTTATACATAAGGAGTACAAATTACTTCAATATTCCCTGAGGTATGTGAGCCTATTTATGGCCCATTTATACAATTTTTCTCAAAAGTGATATTGTCCATTGACAAGGCTTGCCGTATCTATACTCAAATATTCCTGGAGAATTTGTCTTTTAATAATAAATTTGAAATCCGTTCGGAAGAGTATGTTGCTGGATCTGGCGATCTGATAACATGGCCAAGAATCTATACTTTGGCTAAGTCATTTACTAATGACTCGAAATGGTGGTGGTTTAGATACAGAATAATATCGCGTACAATGTACGTTAGCATGCAGGGGATTACTCGTTAAGATGCACTTGACAGATGACAATGTCTGTGTCTTCTGTGAGGGAGAAGCTGAAACTATCGTACATTTTCTAATAAATTGTCCTAAAACGGGCGTTATTCGAAATCAGGTTGTTGCATGGGTGGAACAAAGTACATTGCAAAGAATATTCTTCTCTCCTCGGTCTATTATTTTTGTTTTTTTATGTCCTAACACTAAAGTACTCAATTTGATATCACTCATAACAAGCTATTGTATTTACAGAGCTAGTATTCTGAGTAAAACACCAATGTTAGAGAGAATCAAATGTGAGATTAGAAAGTACCATATATCGGAAAAGGTAAATGCAGCTGTTTCTCATAGATTGCAAAATTTTGAAGAAAACTGAAAAAACTGGTCCGGTCTTATTCAGTAAGTATCAATGCATCCTTTTTTGTGGCAAATGATGTATATGTTTTGGCGTTTCTTGTCACAGTAATTGTCTCAACTCCAGTGATGAGTAACACGTTTGTATGAATAGCTTATCATATTTAGATATGGTGCCCGTATTAATCATTAGATTCCTAGCTATTGCTTTATCAGCTATTGGTAGTGCCTCTTTGTGACGAATACTGCAGACATATTGAAAAAACAGGATGGCCTATTTTATTTTATTTTCATCTGTATTTACTAAGGCTAAGGTACATGTAGTACTTGCTTTTGTTTGTATACTGTATTTACATGTACTGATTATTGACAATAATAATATAAAAAAATATATATTACAATCAGCCGGGAGCGATTTTTGGGTCAGAGTAGTTTGGCTTCTGGTTGAATTCAGTCTCTCAAACTCTCAAATTAATATATCCCAGCTCAAACTCGTGCTAGTTATGTCCGTGATATTCTTTTTCATTTTTTCTTCCAATGATCATTAAAAACTTGATTTAATGATCAAGTTTTCTCGTCTTCGTAATGAAATCCAAAGTGAGGGTATACAAATTACCTCTGAAGACCTATCGAAATATACAAACACATCTCCATAAATGAAAGATGCTCATATTCTACGACAGTATATATTTTTTAGTATGAATAAAGTAACAGGCATGGCAAAAGGCAATCGTCTTATCCCTGCCTATACTATAATTTACGAGATTGATTGGTAAAATATGGCTCTACTCACTTGCCTTAGGAAACCCGTGCTCTGGTAACGTTACATCTGGGACGAATATTAAATATATACATCTATACTCGTCCCAGGTTACATTGATGATTTTTTTCGCAATTTACCCATATTCTGAACCTCCACCGTCCCAATATTCAACTCCAATACAACCGTACCTTCCCCGTTACGGTACGACACGAGGATTTACACCCACAAGGTGATACGACAGATAAACCAACTGATAGCCATAGTTTTAGGACGTCGTGCCATCCACAATACATATTTCCTGATATAGGGAAATCCCTGTTTTTTATATTCCTCTTAATTTGTTACAACTCGTGTGACTAGTATACAATCCGCAATATTTCTATTCAGTCAGTTTACAAGCAAGTTTATCAATGCGAACACAGAGACAGAGAAGAAGAACAGATCACACCTGGTACACAACTCCCACATTCTATCATCAGGTTATCATGATTATCGCTAAATCATGGTTATCATGGTCATGGTAACTGTTGTACAGTTATGTAGAACACTGTACATGTTCTTTACCTCACATATATAGAATTTAATACTTTCAGATAAAGACTGTGAAACCATTACAAAATGCTGATATTTTAGCGACAAGAAGTATACCGCATGCTGTCGATGTTTTCTACGGGGAGCTATTGTATAATTTCGTTCATTGCCTGTGTAGCATTTTAAACACAGGACACTTGCGCCAAATGTTAACTTGCCAAACCTGTTGATTTTCATAATTTCCGAGACGAACACTATTGCTTTCCCTATACAACAGCGTATAATATAGAATGCAGTTTTGTTGTACATGAACAGTCCACAGCAAAAGCAACAAAGGGTGCCAATTGCCATGAGTGTTTCACGTTATGTTATCGTGAAATTTGAAATCGCCCCTTTGGACTTTTTTCTTGAGTACAAAATGCCCAAGCTTACCGGAATTTTGCTCGAGATATGTAAAAACTGCATGATATGTGTATGAGCAGGCTACTAATCACTTCGAGGAGAAAAATGTGCTACTCAAGTCCCAACAGCTAACGTCCATACTAGGGAGATGGCATAAACATCTGAATGTATGGACGATGGCGGCACGCCTCATAAGCGTCAATGTGTTGGTCAGTGGTGTGCTTCCTCGATCGAAGAGGGATATTATCCGACAGAACCAACTAAACAACTGCGCATAATAATCTGTGCATATGATATTTTCAGATGTATGCTTGATCTGAATATAAGAAAGCGGTCACGTGGCTCTGTTGGATGGTGATGGGAACATCTGTCAGCATGGATGAGTTGATTGGGTTCCCGTCTAACTCGTCTACATTGGATCCTCTAGCCAAAGGTGAGGTGTTCCGAAATTACAAATGAAAGTACTGATAGTAGTGATGTAGACTTTCCGTTGATCCATAACCTAGCAAAGTACCGTATATGAACACATTTATCTTACCGCTTCTGCATTGATACAAAACCCACAATTGGTTGTAGCATTTGTAACGTAATTATTCCATTCGAACCCTTTCGTCGGCAAAATAATGAGAACCGTTGACATTAGAACCTTGGTTTTAGACATGAAGGTGCATTAGGTGACTGTTACCAGCAAGTTTTGAGCTGACCTACTTTTGATGAACATTTTTGGTAATTTTTGATGAAAATCAATGGTGATTCTGACTTGGGCAGTGCCCATCTTAGTATAGGAAGGATTTCAACTTGGGGTGGGGGGATTTCCAAGAGTTCAGTTCGCGTCAGAGTCCTAATGCATACCCTACTTCGTAGGTCCTGTGACGTTAGTCACATTGCCATGTATTTATTCCTACGAAGTAGGCTACAGATCGCAAATTGTCCGGTAATGAGTCAGTCAGTCAGTCAGGCAGTCCATCCGAATCCTTTCGTCGGCAAAATAAGGAGAACCGTTGACATTAGAACCTTGATTTTTGGCATGAACGAGCATTAGGGCATTGTTACCAGCAAGTTCTGATCTGAAATAATTCTGATTAAAATTAGATTTAGAATTAACACTTCAGTATATTGTTATAGATCATACGGAGAAAAGTCCGATCATTTAAGCGAGGGAAACATGACACCATGGAATTTGGGAACAGCCCTGGCATGCCTGGTGCTCTCTCGCTGTTGGATTCAACCGCAGATCTGAGGACAGCGACCTCAATACAGCTGAGCGAACTATTTATAGATGTTTAACTCCGAGTCTATTCAACTGCTTGATGTACCAGGGCCGGATCACTAAATGACCAGAACATTCACCAATATACTTTCATTTTTTGTGGCACGAACACATCGATGTAAATATATAAATACCCAGAATATAATCTTGCTCAATCTCACAAAAGGCATGTTATAAAGGGAACCTGTGGCTGTTATGGAAGGTTGTACATGTACCATATTATGATGAAACGTACCGTAGGGGAGGGTCACATCATATCTCAATGAAAATACGATCGAGTCCTAATGCCTACTCTACTTCGTAGGTCCTGTGACGTTAGTCACACTGCTCATGTAATTAGCACAAGTGCTAAATTCCTACGAAGTAGGCTACAGATCGCAAATTGTCCGGTAATGAGTGAGTCAGTCAGTCCATCCGAATCTTTTCGTCGGCAAAATAAGGAGAACCATTGACATTAGAACCTTGATTTTTGGCATGAACGTGCATTAGGGCATTGTTACCAGCAAGTTCTGAACTGAAATAATTCTGATTAAAATTAGATTGATAATTAACACTTCAGTATATTGTTATAGATATACATTGTGTATGTAAACTGTAGCCTTTAACGTGTATCCTATTTCACATGGGCCACACCAGGCTTGGGCCTTCAAATTCAGGTCAAATTACCCACAGCTAAAAATAACCTGTCCCACTGTATGGCACATGGCCCTGAGGTTAATCTTAAGTACTGCATATACCCTCAAACAATCAGCGCTGTTTCCATAACGAAGCTGAGGTGGTTTAACGTTTATCAATGAAGAAAATCACCGATCAACCGCCATAGAATATAATGTGAAACAAGAAAACCGGAATAGTACATTCATCAGATTGCCGATGCCCAAAATGTGTTGTCTCATATATCTAGATAACAACGTGATGTAGAGACGCTATTTATTCGTCTTTGTACCGGTTATGCTCAGGAGAATGACATAGAATCTTGTGCATAGAAGGTGTTGGTCTTGAGTTGAATTACCGTAAACTACATAAATGCTACCTTTCTACTATAGTACTATATATAAAAATTTATATTGTTGGGAAAATAATGTGATTCAAAAAGTTGTTTTGATCCTGTACAAGGGCACTGAAAACCATTAAAGAGATGTAAATGTATTTTCACACGTAAAGATTGAAATCTACTGAACCTATATTATTCAATGTGTTTCCTTTAATTAAAAAATTGTAAAATTAAATCGGCGATCGTTATTTATTTTGGAATGAAGGCGCATTAGGAGACTGTTACCAACAAGTTCTGAGCTGACCTACTTTTGATGAAAATTTCTGGTGATTTTTGATGAAAATCATTGGCGATTCTGACTTGGGCGGTGCCCATCTTAATATAGGCAGGACTCTAACTGGGGGCGGGGAGCGGGGATTTCCAAGAGTTCAGTTCGCGTTCCGAGTCCTAATGCCTACTCTACTTCGTAGGTCCTGTGACGTTAGTCACACTGCTCATGTATTGTATAATTAGCACAAATGCTAAATATTGAATATTTCTTCTAAATTGCAGCCATGATAAATATTGAATATTTCTTCTAAATCGCAGCTCCCAATTGTCCGACTGCCTCTCCTTAAAGAAAATATATCGTATAATTAGCACAAATACTACATATTTTCAAACTTGCATGGGCTGGTGAATAAGGATGTTAAGGCAGTCCCAAGTACACCTTCTTTGCTGGCCTGTGCAACTTCTCTGACAACAACAGGGATTATTTTATCGTTCTTTCTAGTTAAACAACGCGCATGAGCTGGTATATAAGGATTTTTAAGACAGTCGCAAGTACATTTTCATTTGCGGTCTATGCAACTCCACTCAGACAATAACAGATTATTCTATCGTTCTTTCTGGTTAAACAATGCGCATGTGCTGGTATATAGGATGTTTAAGACAGTCCCAAGTAAAGCTTGATTGGTGCCTACAGAACGGGCGATACAAAGGCAACCTCACTGATGCAGACAGCTGACATGTATTCAGACTTACTGGCACAAAAACCAATCATTCCGCGTCACTGTATGTTGACATGCACCCAATGACCGAAGGTGTTTCGAAGACAATCGGCCTCTTTCAATGTAAGTTCGAAAGAAACAGAACGCCAAAAACAACATCTTCCTTTGGTACTTGATTACAATAATCAAATTATATTCTAATTAGATGATATTATAAAGGTGCTAAATATTGAATATATTGTCCTTTCTCTGACACTGTGGATATTTAATTGCGAATCTCTTCTATTTAGTATAGATTATAAAAGTGCTAAATATTGAACATATTGTCTTGTCCCAGACGCCAGCTACATATTCATGTGCGAATCTTTTCTAATTAGATTATATTATAAAGGTGCTAAATATTGAATATATTGTCCTTTCTCCGACACGGTGTTACAGATATTTTAATGCGAATATATTCTAATTAGACTAGATTATAAAAGTGCTAAATACTGAATATAGATGCCATTAAAGTAACCCACTTTCCTGACTACTGCCGAGTTTAGCAAAAGTATCTGCACAATATTATGCTATTTAGCACCATGTTAAAGCATAGGAAATTTGAAAAATATCTAAATAAAAGTCAATCCTGCACCTAACTCGATACAGGTTAATCGGCTGTCAGCGGGGGCACAATAATCTGCTTAATTTTCACACCTCTAAAAGTAATCATGACGGCTGAACTCAGAAGAAATAAATCTAAACCTAAAATTACACTATTTAGAATTGGAATTTCAAGTTTTTTCCACAGCAGAAGGAAGATCTAATTTCGGATATTGAATTTGAGTAATAAAAAAATTGCCGTTTTCTTCAGCCAGGAGGGTTCTGTATCCTTAAAGTGAAATATGGTGTTAGTATAGAGTTAGGTCGACCTTTCTCTGTATCAATGTGCTGGGGCAACTTGACATAGATATGTCCACAAACTTGATAATCTCATGTAAAGCTATTTATGCAGATGCTTATGAAATAAATTTCATTTTACAAACTGATATCGAGATCTACATGGAGGGGATTGTCTTGGCGAATTCGGCAAACAGAATCAACAGGAAGCGGGGATACTGTTTGTATTAACACACTAGTCATTTTGCTATGGTCATGTTGATCAAACACACCAATCTATTATTTCTATATTGTAATGATTTTGGAGGGCGAGCAAATATGTTAGAATGACTGGGGGTGACTGAATTTTAACTATCAGTGTGATTGACTTATGATATGTTTTATGGTGGTATGGTGAACACTATGAGGCCATGTACACCCAACCAAATTTTCTTTGACCAATGCGATCAAAGTCACGGAAGACTGTTGTACCAGTTGCGTATGGTCTTGGTGATGAATACAATTAAGAAATCTGCTGACCGGTCGCATTTGAAAAAGATAGATCGGTCGCGTATCATCGGCTTATTGTGAGATGATTGAACACAGGCGTGTTGGCCGAATAGCCCCAGTCCAACCATTCACGATTCTATATTTGTTAGTACACACACACATAGCTCAAAAACTTCTGTTCCGTTTAAAGCTATTTTCCCTGACCGATCAGTGCTATCCTGATAGATGTTTTCACAAACTTCAGATCCTATAAACATTTGGTTCCAGTAGGTGTTTGATGCGACTTATTTTATTCAGTGACCACATAATCCGTGAGCTTCACAACAGTTCAAAACATGTGTCGAACAGGCTAGACAGATGAACTAAACAGTAACATTATAATAAGGGCTGATTGGCGATGGCATGTGTGTTATACTTATACAACTACTGATGTGTATCATATCAGAGAGTTAGAGATGAGAGCTTTTGAACTGGAGCTTGCAACTTTGGAGGTGGAGCTTGGGAGAACTGGAACTTGGAACTTCGGAGATGGAGCTTGGGGAACTGGAGCTTGAAACTACGGAGCTGGAACTTGGAACTTCGGAACTGGGAACTAGGGAACTTTGGAACTTGAAACTTCTTTTATGGTGTTCCGCGTCGAAGCGTCTGTTCATCTGTCCGTCCCCCGTGTTCTGTCTATATCTAGGGTAGTTTTCTATCTACATTTCCAATTTTTGGTGAGTGGATACCCTATGGGGAGACGATGTGCCGCGTTCCGAATTTGAGGTCGAGGTCAGAGGTCAAAGGTCAGTGTGGCACTTTGATCACTGACAGTTTTTTATCTACAGTTCCAATTTTTGGTGGATGAATATCCTAGGGGAAACGATGTGTTGCATACCAAATGTGCGTCGAGGTCAAAGGTGAGTGTGTCCGAAAAATCAGGAAATTATTGAAAATTGCTCATTGTTTCTGAGTGGATTCAATAGGGGAAAGAAGTGTCGCATACCAAAAGTTAGGTCAAGGTCAAAGGTCACTGTGACCCAAAATCAGGAAATCATTAAAACACTTTGTTGTGTCAATAGATACATTCGGGGGATAAGATGTGTCACGTACCAAAATGTATTTCAAAGTCAGAGGGCAAGGTCACTGTGACCCCAAAATCATGACATTTTAATCAACGTCACAAAACATTGTTGCAGAAACAGGGCTACACCACCAAGCGCCTCCACTCAAAGTTTCTCAAATTTGGCGATACATATCGCATGCTGATAGCAAAATACGAGCGTAGCGTGCAAGATCTATGGCGTTACGTTTCGTAACTTGTGTCTAATTCCGCTTAACCCGGGGCTAGGGGCCGTATGAACCCATGTACTTCAAGATCCTCATGGTACTCATATGAACAATCACAATCAAAGCGTGACTGAGATACATCATTCTTTAGATGACGACTTTACAACGAATATTATGGATTAAGAATACTGATCAGCGATACGGATTTGATATTTTTGGAACATCATGATGTCTTGCCGGCATCATTGAAAACTGTTGACCGCTTCTCTCTTGCAGGAAACAAGCCTATGTTTATGTATACTATGATTGTCATTTTGAATTTGGTGCTAATACTGTTATATGGAATATGGAATAGGTCTTTGGATTATGGACGCCGATATTCTTTAATGAACGACGGCTGAATTATGAATGACGGACCAGACGCTTGTAATTAATGACCACACAGCCCCTAGCATCGACTTGAGCGGTTTTGAGATAATATCATTGAGGCCTATACCCAAATAGTTTTTATTTTGGTAGATTCGACACAGCCATTAGGTCTAAGAGTGCGCTCGGTGACCTTTCCGCCTATGTTTATGTATACTATGCTTGTCTTTTTGAATTTGGTGCTAATACTGTTATATGGAATATGGAATAGGTCTTTGGATTATGGACGCGGATATTCTCTAATGGACGACGGCTGAATTATGAATGACGGACCAGACGCTTGTAATTGTTAAAGATCATGATTTTTTGTGTCCGTTGATATATTAGCGGAGACGATATGTTATGTACCAAAATCTAGATCAAGTTCAAAGTTCAAGGTCACTGTGACTTCAAAATAATGAAATCTTAAAAAGTACTTTTTTGTCAGTAGAAACATTAGGGGGCCATGATGTGTCACGTGCCAAAATGTAGGTCAAGGTCAAAGGACAAGGTCACTGTGACACCAAAATCATGAAATTGTTGGGTTGAAATATTCAAAGTTGTCTCCCCTACATGTATATGGCATTTGTCTCTCCTGTTTAAAATGAGCCAGTCCCGAGGTGTATTCCATGCTACGAAGATCTCACAGTAAAACATACTCTTATCGACTGTATAGATTTTAAGATTGTAAGAGATTTTTTTTATCGAGCAGCTACTTTAGAAGATCTTTTTAGTCTGGTGAAAGAAGACTGTATCTTAGGTTATTTGAGAGAAATCGGTTTGTTGCATAAGTTTTAATGTGTGTATGGTTTAATGTGTTAGATTACTTGAGTTATTAACTTGAATTCTTAGAATTTTGTGTGATCGTCGCTATATTGCCGAAATATTGCTGAACGCGACGTTAAACCTTAATGCTCTCTCTCTCTCTCTCTCTCTCTCTCTCTGTTTGATACATTTAAGAACATTCAGTTAAACTGTTGTGAAACAAAAACCATGCATTTAATAATTTATCTGTTTATTGACTCAAGAACAAAGGTTTACTTCATCACGTTCTTCACATTTTTCTTCCTTCATGATAAATTTTTTCACCTAAAAGGAATCTATTTGAAGGAAAACTACTATTTTTTTGTGTTTGAATATTGTCGATTTCAATGTGGGATATGTGAGACCTCGACTCTTGTTTCAAGGTCATCTAGTTACCAAGAGTAAAGCCCATTTTAGTTTATCATTCAATATAATATGTGATAAATGTTACATTCTCATAAGCACAAAATCGTAAACCTTTCTCTGAATTGCCGGCTACCAATCTGGACCAAGGCCATTAAACAACCTTGAAATTTGGACCCGTATAATTCCAGATGTACAGGCGTATATTGAAGCCCCATCGAGCTCTTGTTTTTAAATGCACTACTTCATAGGACCATTAAGGTCATATTTTCCCTTTCTTTCATACTTTTCATTCAATTTTAAATACATCCTACGATATCATTAAATTGGATATGTTATTACAATACGTTCATCTATAATTATAAGAGGGCCCTCGGTGGCCGAGTGGTCTAAGGCGCTTCGCTGGTGACCGCGAGCCTCACACCGCTGAACCGGCACGGGTTCGAGCCCAGCTGGTCCATGTGTGAAAGTTTGTCAGTTACTTGCCGAAGGGCGGTGGTTCTCTCCGGGTATTCCGGCCAAACTGACTGTCACCATATGAGGGAAACAAACTTGAGTGTGACATTAAGCCAAATTCCCTCCCTCCCTCTATAATTATAAGGATGAAAAATGGACGTTCAGAAAACCCTTATCCCTCCGCCTGCAGAACCAGTGAATGCAGACTGAAATAAATTATGGCAGATTTGAAGGTTTTTGTTCAGTTTAATAAAGGCTAAGGAAGGATCATCATAATTTATTCTTGGAATATAAAGTATAATATAATGGAAAGTCAACACATCGATGAAGACCAACTCATGATAATTAGTATGTGGAAGAATTTATGTTCGATTTTTTTCCCCCTAGCTGAAGACTATTTTCATTTTAAGTAGGATTTTGCATGTTGTCGTTGACTGTCATGTACGGAAATTATACATATATAAGTTTCATAAATACCAGGTATGAGTCAAGTATCTGAAAATAATAATAATATAGTACCCTCGAATATGGGTTGCCATTTACCATCACAGTAGATGAGTCTGCGGACGAGGATCTACACTGTTATCCTGTCCTCGTAATAGCTTATCTATCCATTTGGTTTTCCCACTTCCAATAGGTTCCGCAACCTTCATCGTAAATGGGTGGCTGACTAAACCCAAACCATATTAAATATGTATACAAAGTTTCAGAAGTATCCAGTGAAAACTGAGGGACTGGTTGATTTCACCAGAACATATAATCTATTTACCATACACTGGAATAAATGAAGAAATCCTGGTAATTTTGACAAAATCAATATTTCATTCCATAAATAGGATAAGCACATCCCAAAACTCACTTAAACATGTCTATAAAGTGTCAGAAACATCCAGTGAAAACTGTGGGACTAGCTGATTACACATGAACATGGTCAAAATACTGGAATAGATGCAGAAAATCCAAACATCAGAACTATGACAAAATAGTCTTTCATCTCATAGATAGGATATGCATGTCCTGCTTTGCCTCAGCTATAAGATCATCGATTATTATCAAGTTCCTCACATCAGGATCAAAATATCTGTCATCTCCCCTACATAAGGATACTATGAGTTATCCAGTGTCGGGGAGTAGGATACGGCAATTTATCCTGTTTTCTGGCGAAAACATATTGGGGTATTCGCCAGGACACAGGATAAATTCCCGTATCCTACTCCCCAACACTGGATAACGAATTTATTTCAACGAGCAGACTTTTAAACTCTGGAAAGAGACGTGGTAAACTGGGTCTAAACTTGCTAACCAAATACGGAAAAAGTGAGAAGGAAAACGGCTGGAGACGCGTCAAATATTTTGAAATATTCGGAATCAGCATGGTATATTTGGTCATATTACAAGAAATCTTGACTTTTGCTCGAAATTATAAGTCAAAAGACCTTACAACGCTAAGTTTGATCGCCGACTCTTCGGCTGATCGGCCGAGCCGGAGTCGAGTCGGCGAAAAACACTGCACAGTTCGCTAACCAAAAACGTCTGAAAATGGTCTAATCTTGAATTAAACAGCGTGTATTAAAAACGTCTACTATCTGCTCACAGTATTTTGATTCATATAACCTGGAATTGTACATGTCAAATTCATGTGTGCTCCATGTATCAGCGGTAAACTCCCACATCATGCACATTGTACCGAGGTCGACACTAACTTTTCCAGATTTTTCCAGTAACTGTCGGACATTTTATCGGTCAGATTTACGGAGTTGATATCCGGCATATTCTTTATTTCCAGTTCTATCACTGGCAGAACACTCCAGCAGCCATGTTTGTTTACACTGAACACGGTGGCTAGCCCCGCATAGAGGTCAGTCAGTGCAGTAGATTCAAGATTCAAGAATTTTATACGAGACACTCAATGCTGAGCAGAGTACAATTACAAGCGTCTGGTCCGTCATTCATAATTCAGCCGTCGTCCATTAGAGAATATCCGCGTCCATAATCCAAAGACCTATTTCATATTCCATATAACAGTATTAGCACCAAATTCAAAAAGACAATCATGTATACATAAACATAGGCTTGTTTCCTGCAAGAGAGAAGCGGTCAACAGTTTTTAATGATGCCGGCAAGACATCATGATGTTCCAAAAATATCAAATCCGTGTCGCTGATCAGTATTCTTAATCCATAATTCGTTGTAAAGTCGTCATCTAAGGAATGATGTATCTCAGTCACGCTTTGATTGTGACTGTTCATATGAGTACCATGAGGATCTTGAAGTACATGGGTTCATACGGCCCCTAGCCCCGGGTTAAGCGGAATTAGACACAAGTTACGAAACGTAACGCCATAAATCTTGCACGCTACGCTCGTATTTTGCTATCAGCATGCGATATGTATCGCCAAATTTGAGAAACTTTGAGTGGAGGCGCTTGGTGGTGTAGCCCTGTTTTATAAGTTTATGCAACAATGTTTTGTGACGTTGATTAAAATCGTCACAATTAACACAGGATCTAGCAAATGCTATTAGGCGTGATATGTATACGCCATATGCAGGTCCCACTGGAATATTACTGTCCAGAAAGGGATAGTTAACGATGTCGAAATTGTAATCATCTCTTTTGTCATACAGTCGACGAGAGAGAAGGCCCGCTTCATTTTTATAGAGATATAGGTCTAAATATGATGTGCCTGTAGGGCTATCTGTAGTTTCCTTCAAATCCAGTGAAGTTGGACATATGTCCTTCGCTGCGTCATTTATATAGCGATTATCCACAGCGAGAAGATCGTCTATATAGCGTTTGGTGAATGAGAAGGAACGGGCTTTGAATGGATCGGTTTTTGAAAGCGCCTGCATATAGTCATATTCATAAGAGAACAGATATAGGTCAGCCAACAGGGGTGCACAATTAGTACCCATTGGAATACCTATATGCTGCTGATATATTGTGTTGCCAAATTTCACATAGATATTATTAATGAGAAAATTCAAGCAACTCTAAAAACAAAGAAACATCCCATGAATGATATCTCTTGTATGTAGTAGAGCTAAAGAATGCTTTATGGCATCCGATATTAATATATCTACGATCAGTTTTCGTGTCAACGAATGACATAACACTGCCAACAATTAAATTTTGAATTTGAACAATAAAGTATATATAACAAAGGATACATAAAACATTTAGCTATATCGTGTTATTGGTATACAGAGTAGAGTAAGAGACGAATGTTTATCCTCACTTCACGTGACCGCTCTCGGCCAATGAAGACCTAGGATCTACTGGAAGTAGAAATAAATACTTTTACAAACTCTAGGTAAGGAACTCGACGTCTCATAAGAATCAGTAGTAGGGTTCAACGTAGTTTTCAACCTTGTTTCAGACATATCACGACGGTACGTACATGTGAAAGAACACGAGAGTGCTCACAGTTCATATTACCGTGGACACTGATCAGCCCAGCCAGTACATCACCCGGTCACCCATCCAAGTATTGACCGAGCTTAACGTTGCTCAATTTCGGTGATCTGACGAGAACCGCTGTGTCCAACGCTATAAGCCGGACGTCTCATATCCTCGAATATAGGTTACCATTTACCATAACAGTAGATGAGTCTGCGGACGAGAATCTACACTGTTATCCAGTTCTCGTACTAGCTTATCTATCCATTTGGTTTTCCCACTTCCGATAGATCCCACAACCTTCATCGTTACTGGATGGCTCAATGGTTTCTCGGGATCCTGTATATCGAATTCAGACGCCATTATTGTGCGCTTTGGGATAAGAACTATCTACTAAGTCAAGCCCCTCGGTTTGTAGTAATATCTGCTCTCCGTGTGTGTAATCACCATGTAATCGTTTCAAATGTCTTCTTATATCTTATATCTACTCGTAAATCTTTTCGAAGAATGAAGACTGATAACTATACACCCTCATTATGTAGGAAACACCTTAAACTCGTAGCTCGTCAGAGCTCAGGAGTTCCCTAGGAATACAAGCGTCTAGTCGGTCATTCAATATTCAGCCATCGTCCTTTAAAAAAATTACGCGTCTATAATCAAGACCTAATTCATATAATAGCATTAACACCAAATTCAACAAAATAAAAATAGGCTCGTTTCCTGCAAGAGAGAAGCGGTCAGTAGTTTTCAATGATGCAGGCAAGACATCACGATGTTCCAAAATATCAAATCTGTATCGCTGTTCAGTATTCTTACTCCATGTGAATTTCATTGTAAATTTGTTATCCAGAGTATGACATATCTGTCACGTTTTGATTGTGACTGGTTCCTGAAATACATGGGTTCGTATGGCCCGTAGCCTCGGGTAAAGTGGAATTAAACACAAGTTACGAAACGTAACGACATATATCTTGCACGCTACAATCGTATTTTGCTATCAGAATGCATGTATCGCCAAATTTGAGAAACTTCGAGTGGAGGCGCTTGACGATATAGCTCTGTTTTATAAGTTTCTGCAATAATGCTTTGTGATGTTGATTAAAATCGTCACATTCAACACAGGATCCATCAAATACCAGGCGAGATATGTATACGCCATATGCAGGTCCACTGAACTATTACTGTCCAGAAAGGGATAGTTTACGTTGTCGAAATTGTAATCATCTGTTTTGGGGAGGAGAGAGAAGGCCCGCTTCATTTCTATAGAGACGTAGAGATATAGGTCTAAATATGATTTGCCGTTAGGGCTATCTGTAATTTCCTTCAAATCCAGTGAAGGTGGATATATATCCTTCACTGCATCTTTTATATTGCGATTATCCTCAGTGATAAATCGTCTGTATAGCATTTGGTGAATGTAAAGGAACGGGCTATGAACGATCGGTTCTTGAAAAAGTCCTAGGAGATGCGCAATTAGCATCCATTGAAATGCCTGTATGTTGTTGATATATTGTGTTGCCAATTAGCACCCATTGAAATACCTGTGTGTTGTTGATATATTGTGTTGCCAAATTTTACATAGATATTATCGATGAAAAATTCAAGCAACTCTATGAACAAAGAAACATCCCATGTGTGATACCCCTTGTATGTAGTAGAGCTAAAGAATGCTTTATGGCTCCTGACATTAATATATTGGAGATCAGTTTTCTTGAACACCGACATTATTAATGAACTAAGGCGGATAGTAAGGTCCTGATGAGTAAAATCCCAAGTGGCTATATGTCTGTACGGTATGTGTCCTTTCGCATCAAGTTATTCTGTAAGATGTTTTGAGTTTTTCAATATCCACATACATTCAACGCCAGAGTTTCGGAGTTTCCTGTGACACTGACTCGGAGCGCCAGATCGGAGCTTCCCAGCTTCTGGCTCGTATATCTCCTAAGCTTACAGCAACACCGACTCAGATCTCTTGAGAGCTCCACCTCCAGTTCGAATCTCTCCAGATATATTCGGCCCGTAAAACTCCGATCACTCTCTGTACATATATGAAATGAATGACGCCACTTGGTATCTTAGGATTAAAGTGAGACTGACAGTAGAATATAGTCTCATCCACTACCAACTGAACTTCTTGGAACGTTTGAAGCAGGAGTTGAGGAAGAATTTTTCAGATTCCGTTTTGCTCATGTAGGCGATACTAGGACGCTAGCTTTCTGACGCTTTCTGACCCAGAGTCGGCGATATTGACGTAATTGTCGCCGTTAACCCCTTCAACATGTGGATTAACAGTTTTAATTACTCCTAACGCTATCCTGGGGTGGTCTAGTCTCCTTCTATCCTGAGGCGCTTCTTGCCTCAGTAAAAATCTAGCCTGGTCTACGCATAATTTGATCCACCTATCAGCATCGCTAACGAAGTCTTTAATGTTGCATTTAATTCTGCCGACATGGTAATGCTATCGTAGTGACGATGTGATGCATTCCACGTTTTCCATAAGAACGCGCTTAATCCAGTCGAGAAAGTCAAAATATACAACACAAGAGCTAGACTCGATACACTTTTATATTCTCGAAGTCCTCTGCATTCCAACTCGCAAATTTTATAATCCACCCTACGTATTTCACCATTTGTTCTGCCCTACCTTTACTACGACGTGATTTTAATATCTTTTCAATACGCCATAATGTATCTGGATCTGTTTGTACCTTTTGTAGTTCGTTTGCACAGAGGCTTCCTCATATAGATTAGTAAATGAAATTGACTAGTTTGTATAAATTTATCCGAGTCCTTCGAAACCTATGGTGATCTTTAGAATTCCTCTGTCCACTTTAATGATAATCCCTATGGAATACATTTCTAGCATGTAAAATTCTCACAGTATCGTCTAATTGAAAATTATAGGGACACTTTTTTTACATTCATCTTCTGTCGTTTCTTCTGAAGTTTCTTCAACATATCTGTGTATAACTTCTAGCGATTCATTCTCTTTGGTTACTTCTATCTGCGCTGTCTGAGTCAGGAATCTGTGACGGCGATGATTGTTATCGTTTACAATGTCTTACAAAATCTCTTTATAACGATATGTTTCTTTGTGAGTAAAGTAAAAATATAGTTATGATAAATCTCTCGGCGTAATTAGCTTTCTCCTGAGTTGGCGTGACGTAATGTTTCACTCCATTCTACTTCAAATAGGCAGTCACCCATCTGTTCGTGTTTTCACTTCCTTCATCGAATCGGAGAAGTGTGGGTTATTCCCCTTCATTGAAAATCTTCTTCAGTCCCTCCATAATGGAGATTTGTTCTGTAGTGGTACTATCCATAAGTATCTGGAGAAGATGCCGATATGGTGCAGTCCACAATGGAACCCTCATTGTCAGAAACAGACCCTTGGTATAGACCTTCCGTCTTTAGTAGTTCCCAAACCCTCCGACAAATCTCTCTAAAAGTATATATTTTCTTCCAGGGAAAGCCCATACCATTAAGCCAGTTTAGCAATTTTAATCCAGGACCAATTTTCTTCTCTCGGAATGTTTTCCATATGTTATGGAAAATCTAATAAAATGACCTCAAACAGGCCATATTTCGTCCATTTCCTGGGAAAAGCGTGACAATCGAGTTCAATAAGATTTCTCATCAGTATAATTGGATAATGAAAAGTTATAAACACAATCTAGGAATAATTTTTCAGAGAAAATGTGTACCAGTACTCAATAAAATTCTGTTATCGATAAGATCCCAAATGCGCATCGAAATCTGGTGATTCCGCCACGGATATGTTTAACTCATACGATGACTGAATCAACTCATTTCTTACTAGAAGGGGAATTTGGGTATACTGTGGCTTAGTATGAGATATCATATTACAGATCCGCAAAAAATAGACCAGCAACTCAGCAACCTGTATATGGCAGGATTCTGCTGGTGGACTGTTAGTGCTCGAGGCCAGCCCTCTGTACATGGCACTCGACAAATATATGTAGGTTTATTCTGTTGGTGGGAAATTTAAGCCGTACGACGTCGGGCGTTACAGGTTCGTTTCTCCGGGTATTCGTTTCTCCGGGTATTCTTGCATTTACCAGCTTACCCCATGTTGAGGCGTTTACTCTTATCAGATGTCCACGATGCTCATCCATTAACATCAGATGAGTTCTTTGAGTTGATTTGTCATCACAGCTCCCGAGCTAGCCTGTGTAATTCCGCCTATGCCGGTGCTAGGGGCCGTGTGGATACTTTATAGTCTCCACATGAACAGCTGCAATAAAAGCGCGGCTGAGATACTAAGGCTACGTCCGAGAATCCACCGTATTATCCGGTCTGAATGTCAGGTACCGAGGGATGCTTTCCTGTAGAGTCATATGGTTGCTTTTTAGTCGCCAGACGTCAAGTCTCGCATATCGCTCCAATCTAGTCAAATTCGTGTTCATTTTCCTGTGATTCCGTCTTGTCCAAAGATTATAGAACAATAAATCAACAATATTATCTCATTAACAGGATTACTGAAATGACGAAACGATGACCCCAATTCACTGTGAAAATGCTGACATGCTTAGTTTTGTATTAACGAGACGACGAAGTTCGCTAGATGTGTAAATGCTGAGTTGAATTATCCCATTGATAGACTCATGGATGTAATTCACTAGCAAATGTTCACATCTCACTATTTCTAAATTATATATGACATAAACCCCGTAAATAAATCTGTTCTCCTCTACCCTTACGCAATAACACATTCAACAACACATATATTTGGAATTGTCATGCGGTGCTAGCCGTGTTTATTCGTTATTTCTGTTCACAAATCTCATTACCGTTTTACATCATTCCTTTCATAACATCAACCATGTTCAATCATAATAAAACAATTCAGTGTAAATCATGGTGAATATTAACAGGATCTTTTACTCAAATCTATGTAAAATATCGCTTTCATGCGGTTATCATAGGATCACATTACTTTATACATCTTTCATTCTATGACACCAACCATGTCCAATCACATTCTCAATGGAAACAATCCAAGGCCCAATTTTAATACCAAACAGGCTATTTTGCCAACCAAGTATTCTAACGGCTCTTCAGCTCATCAGGTATTCTAATGGCTCTTCAGCTCACCAAGTATTCTAATGGCTCTTCAGCTCACCAAGTATTCTAATGGCTCTTCAGCTCACCAAGTATTCTAATGGCTCTTCAGCTCACCAAGTATTCTAATGGCTCTTCAGCTCACCAAGTATTCTAATGGCTCTTAAGCTCACCAAGTATTCTAATGGCTCTTCAGCTCACAAAGTGTTCTAATGGCTCTTCAGCTCACCATTCAGATCACCCAGTATTCTAATGGCTCTTCAGCGCATCTAGCTATGCATATTAAAAATTGCATAATTCAATATTAAAGTCATATTACTAGAATTAGTACATTCACGTATCCTATTGATAGACAATATTTACGACCGCTTAGTAGACCGAGTATTCTAAGGGCTCTTCAGCCTCAAAAAGCATAATATATACGATCGCTATATGTTCATTCAAAATGAAAAGATATTCGAACAACATTACAAGAGCTGTTTGCTCATAAGTCGATTTGTTCAAATGCATTAGACAAAACCTGTATAATACCGCTTTCAAAAAGGCACAAATGCAGGTAAAATGACAAAAGCATATGGACTCATTGATATGGACAAGTCAATACATCTAGCATATTCTAATGACCAGCCAACTATATGCATATTCCGTATTGCATAAGTCAATATTATATTAAAATCGTATTACTAGCATCATTATATTCAAGTATCTTATTGGCAAACAAATACGTACAACCTCTTTATGAGACATCAAGTAGTCTAAGGCTCTTCAGCCTCAAAATCATAATATCACATACGATGGGTATAAGCGCATTCAAAATGAAAAGTGCATCGAACAGTACAAATACTGTTTTCAGTTCACTCCGGTGGTTTTCTACCAAAGAAAACCGGTATAACACCACTCCACTTCCAAAATAGGGAAAATGCAAGGAAAAGATGACAAACCGTCATGTACATATCAGATGTAGACAAAGACATATATGTGCATATCTTTTTGATGGATATGTACAACTGCAAAATGGGCCATCAAGTAATCTAAGGCCATTCAGCCTCAAAGAAATAATATCATCGGTATATATAATCTCATTCAAAATAAAAAGTGCTACGAACAGTGATACAAGTACTATTCAATCACCATCGTTTTACTCAAACGCATCAAACAATGCATGTATAACACCACCTCCAATATAAGCGTAAATGCAAGCAAGATGACATAAGCCTATGTACATTTTTTTTTGAATACATATGCCGTGTTATTGACCTAAGAAATAAAGATTTCTAGATCAACCATATCAGATACAGTCAAATGAATACATTCATTTCCCGCCTTTCATCTTAAAGGTCAACCCAAACGGATTTGTTTTTGGTCTAAAAATCCTTAAAAATCATAGTTCATACTTCACTTTGTATGAAAAAAATATTGAAAAAATTCTAATCTGATCAGAAACACACGTAATATGGGAGCAAAGTGGGCTTTTCCACACTTTCACAGCTGCGTTGATGACGTCACGCAGGGAAGTTGCCTGAGAAAAAACAGCGGATAACATGGAAAGCGAGTGCAGTCAGAGCTCCGGTTCAGATGTCGATTCGAGCGATATCAGCTGCTTAGATGGAAATATTTTTCGCCAAGAAGATGAAATAGACATAGAGGAGGATGATGACGGGCAAATTAACAGTTGTTTGCAGACCAACGGCGGAATTCAGCCCTATCAATTTGAGCCGTACGGCTCCGATTCTGACAGTGACAATCACTCTGACAACGTGGAACTCGACGACGACAGGATTCGGAGAGGTCGTTTGTTGAATACAGATTGGTATGCACTTGACTGGAAACCTTATTATCGTCATCTATAAGACCAAATGTCCATATATTTCAAACTGTATTGAATGTAGAACGATTCTGTGATGTAACGAACGAGCACATCTGTGTTGTTATTGTTGTTACTGACCGAGGCAGCCTTTTCGAAGGGATAAACTCCGGGATTCGGCAGTATGGACAGTAAACTGTTGATAACTCTACTGATATACGTCAGTAGTAGGGAAAGAGTCTTGAAGGGCCAAAGCGCTTCACTGCGCATGCGCAGAAATTATTTTGGGGGCGTGGCTATGTGTGTGCGCATGCGTGAGTTTATGCAAATGAGTTTTATGCAAATGAGGTCATTGGGTGCATTGGGTATATTCAAGATGGCGGCTTGTTTTTTCTAGGTTAGGGGTGGTCGGATTCAAGATGGCGGCCAATTGCACTTGTTTCACCCTTCATTTGCATATTTTCAAGATGGCGGCCTGTTTTTTCTAGGTTAGGGGTGGTCGGTTTCAAGATGGCGGCCTGTTTTTGTAGGTGCGTACACTTGCACTTGTTTCACCCTTCATTTGCATATTTTCAAGATGGCGGCCTGTTTTTTCTAGGTTAGGGGTGGTCGGATTCAAGATGGCGGCCTGTTTTTGTAGGGCGGTCAATTGCACTTGTTTCGGTCCTCATTTGCATATTTTCAAGATGGCGGCCTTTTTTTTCTGTAGGTTAGGGGTGGTCGGTTTCAAGATGGCGGCCTGTTGTCCCCCTGAAAATATGCAAATGAGGTCTCTGGGTTTTTCCCCACTGTTTTCAAGATGGCGGCCTGTTTTTTGTGTGTGAGGGGTGGTCGGTTTCAAGATGGCGGCCTTGTTGTCCCTGAAAATATGCAAATGAGGTCTTTGGGGTCGTTTTCAAGAGGGTGGCTTGTTTGTGTGTGTGTGTTAGGGGTGGTCGTGTTCAAGATGGCGGCTTGTTTTTTGTGTGTGAGGGGTGGTCGTTTTCAAGATGGCGGCCTGTGATCCGCTGAAAATATGCAAATGAGGTTCAATGGGCTATAAAAGGAGTCCATTTTTAGGGAAAGGTCAGTATTCAATGCATTACTCTGCGTACCACTGGGACTTACTTGACTTGACCAGCCTGCCTGTCTCTCTCTGTCAGCCTGCCTGCTTGCTTCACCTCTAGCTACCCAGCCAGCCACCCAGCTATAGTCATGACGTCATCATCATTATTTTTAGCGAGGCTTGACAAGCACCGTCTTCGTTTCATGGATGAGATGAAGCATGTGGATGAATTATGTGATTTCCTTATGGCGGAGGAAAACATACTCCTGGAACAGGGTGTCGAAGAAATCATGGCGGAGAAAACCCCTTCAGCCCAAAACACAGCCCTCATCCATGAGGTACGGCAATTTACCTACTATGGATTTCTAGCCTTGGTGGAGGCGTTGAATATCACGGGAAATGCTGAACTAGCACATTTACTTGAAGCCGACGACGACGTTATACAAGATGAAGAGATCTTAGTGATGGACACTACCCGTACAGCCAGCAAACGTACGCACACTACCCCAGAGAGTACTACATCTGCTAAACGCGCTGGCCGCCCCAAACGTCCCCGTTTAACACCGTTAGTAATACCAGTGATTGAGGCGCCAGTCGTAGTACCCCAGCAAGTGCCTGTGAAACAACAACTTCCTATGTCTGTCCAGGAGATCAACAATCTGATCGAAGCGGCTCACCAGACAGCCCACAAGGACATTTGGGAGCTTTCACCTTATTTGACGGTGAGTGTCAAAGACGAAGAAGTGCATTTTAATTCAGCGGGTTTTAATGACAGACCTGGTAAACATATTACCCTGAACTTGGACACCTGGCAAAAACTGGAGGCCCTTGATTACGCCATCGATGCGATTATTCGTGACCAGGGAAATGACGAAGTGAAATTACATGTGGCTGACGACATCTATGTGAGTTGTGCTTATTTCAATGACCAGCTCCTCGTACATATTCGAAAATGGCGAAAACGCTTAGATACGCAAGAGCTGGTGGCTTGTCCTCAAGGTGTCACATTGAAATTAACGGCGTGGCGGGAATTGCAGAGTCTTGCCAGTACAATTAGGCAAACTCTGACCTACCAGGTGTCGACCTATATAGCTGAGAAGTACATTGAGACAGTCCTGCAGCTCATCAGACCTCACCTGAACACTCTGGTGGCCTCATACGCGGACCTCACTGAAGCACTACAGGCTGTGACCGAGATGGAAATTACCCTGGCAGTGGTAGCGGCTTGTCCTTCCAAAATTCCACGTGAAGAGGTTGTCACGTACATCTATACCCACCAAGGACAGAAAGATGATGATGAATTCAAACAAGTCTTGTTGAAGAACTATTGAGAACAAGGAAAACATGTATTGATCTGGAGACATTGTATTACAAAAATTCAGAGTTTTTTCACTGTTAATTGTATTTAAAATTCAATACTTACATATAATTGGTATTAAATTCAATTGTGAATACGTTCATTGTGTGTTAATAAAAAATAGTAGAAAATTAAAAAAATGTGTTCTTTTTTCCTTTTTAATAGTCAAATAGCTCCAAAAATGTCTATTTCCATTCTTGCGCATGCGCAGAATGCTCATAGTTCAACCCACACCAGTCCATCAGATGGCCCTTCATCTCACCTTCACATTGATACCTCACTCGACCCCATTGGACCACTAGGGGCGCCTCTAACCCCAAAAAAGGTGTTTTGAAGATTACGCATGCGCAGAATGCTGATAGTTCAACCCACACCCAGTCTATCAGATGCGCCTTCACGTTACCTTCAATTTGATACCTCATTCGACCCGATTGCACCATTAGGGACGCCTCTAACCTCAAACAGGCTATTTTTGAAGATTGATATTTTTCATATTATCTTCGCGCATGCGCAGAATTACCCTAATTCAAGCCCACACCCAGTCTATCAGATGCTCCTTCACGTCACCTTCAATTTAATACTTCACTCGACCCGATTGGTGCATTAGGGAAGTCTCTAACATCAAAAAGGCTATTTTTGACCTTTTGATCTTTTTGATCTCAATCTTCAATCTTCAAAATACCCTTTTTTTTTGGGTTAGAGGCGCTCCTAGTGGACCAATGGGGTCGAGTGAGGTATCATTGTGAAGCATTTCACGTCAGCTTCAATTTGATACCTCACTCGACCCACTACCTCCAAAATAAAAATAATCATCGTACACCAGGTTTTGCTATCGTTCTTCAAAATAGCCTTTTTGGCGTTAGGGGCGCCCCTAGTGGTCCAATGGGGTCGAGTGAGGTATCAATGTGAAGCATTTTACGTCAGCTTCAATATGATACCTCACTCGACCCTCTACCTCAAAATAAAATTTTTGTTTACAATTCAAAACAACTTTTCCATCCGAAGGACGGGTTTTACTTCACATTTTTTTGTTTTTGTTTTGAAAAAAAAAATTTTTTTGGGGAAAAAATTTTTTTTGGGGAAAAAAGCATGATTGGAGCTGATGTTAAGTTGGTGTGCTTATGAAAGAAGTTTCTCTTTCGGAAAGATGGATTGGCCCTGAAAAGGGCCTTTGATAGTGTGATACGACACACTTAAGCGCGGTATATTCGCTTCACGCCTCCTACATGTTTTCTACATATGGGACATCTTATCTTGAAATGCACCTCTCCGGCGTCAACGCATCGGCATAGGGCTCCTTCACACGTCAGTTGGATCCAGCAATCCTTGCACATACACAGATGTCCACAGGGTAGAACAGCGTATAAGCTTTCTTCATTCGTGCAGATACTACATTGTTTTATTTTTTCTTCATTATGTCGTAGTTTCTTTTGTCTGGCAATTTCCTCTTCCATTCCCGTCATTGTGGTCTCCATTCCCAACATCGCTCCCCTCATGTCGATAATTTGTTCGTTGAGGCGTGATATCTCATCTGTGTGTCGGCATCGTACTCTTGTTTCAGCCGAAGTGGTTATACTTTCTGATGGAGGTCTAGTAGTTAACCATACACTGGCTAGTTCTCTATCACGGGTGTCGTCCTGGTTATCTTCTTGTTGTATGTCCTCCTCCATTCTGTTGTTGTTGTCTTGTTCACTTCGCCCGAGTTCTTCTTCTGTACTTATTAACCTCGTTTCATCTTCAAGAACGCGTTGAAAACTGGAGATAATAGTTATTCCGCCATCTTCTTCCCGGGTAATTATCTCGCTATGTTCTTCTGTACCCCTATTCCTTGGATCTCTAGGTTGATCGGTGAACAAGGCTCGTCGTCTTAAACTCATGATGTGTAGTTGTTAATAAATGTGAACATACACGTTATTTATAGTCGGCTGTGTGTGTGTGTGTGTTTCAAGATGGCGGCTTGTTTTTTGTATGTTAGGGGTGGTTGGTTTTCAAGATGGTGGTCAAGGTCAATTTCACTTTCCCGATCCCCAGCATTCCACTTTCCCGATCCCCAGCCTTCATTTGCATATTTTCAAGATGTCGGCCTGTTTTTTGTAGGTTAGGGTAGTCGGTTTTCAAGATGGCGGCCTGTTATTTCCTTGAAAATATGCAAATGAGGTCTTTGGATTTTTGCCAAAATGGTGGCTTGTTGGTAGCAGGTGCGTTTCAAAATGGCGGCGGGTGTGAGTCAGTGCAAAATCGGACGGCGTGAGTGCAAGATAGATTGATCTACTGTATAGAGAGCTGTGTCACCATTGCCCAAGCATTAAAAATTACCTATTATTTTTTCGATAAATCCTTATAATTTTTAGGGCACTATTATAAGACTAACCCATAGTTTACACGTAATTTTTTTAACCAGGAAAATCAATTTATTTTTCCATGTACCTGGGTTTTTCATACTAACTTACACGAACCTTACGGGTTTAAAAATCACTAAAATTAATAAATAACCGCCTATTGTAACGTTAGACTGTTAAAAAAATTTAATACTATACACTCAATTGCCGCAGTTCAACTTGCAATAAAAATATAGGTGTGTTCACAATTATTGTAAAATGACAAGCTGTTTAAAATTGGAAAACAAACACAGATATTTTGTCGTAAAAAAATATAGCCTATAGCTAGAGTGTTGTCGCTGACGTCCGCGTCTTTTACACTATAAATAGCTCTCAGAATTTTTTAATTATTCACACTTGAGGACCCAGTCATGGAGCCACTACTCTGCCCTGAAATCATGAGTATTGATACAGCAGACTTGTTCCCAAATGATGAGAATCAACTCCTGCCCGGTATGATTAATTTGGAAGAAGACGACCCCTGGATAGCGGAAATCATGAAGGAAATATTTCTACCTTCACCACCCCGGAACAATCCTGCAACTACTACTACTACAGACCAAGATCCTGCAGAAACAACGAGTCACTTAGACGACCTTGCAGCCCCATCCGATGTTAATCCAGCCGAAAAAATGGACGAGATTGACAGCCTGCTAGCAACGCTGTTGAAACAGGACGACAACACGGTACAAGAGGCTACACCAGAGAAAAAAAAGACTCAAGAAAAACAGAAGAAGAACAAGATTTGAAGAGGGTAGACGATGCAAGACAAAACACAACTAGGCCACAACAGAGGAAACAAAGAAAGGCTACAACACCCAACCGAATAACAGGGGAGAAGATCAAGAAAATATCGCCCAAAAAAAAAATGCACTACCACGACGCCGCGAATTATGTCTGGGCCATTACAACTTCAACATTAGGATGCTACACCGAACGAAAAAGCGCATTATATATTCACTGCGTTGAATGTGCGAACCCGTTTGCAAAGTACGCGGTCGGACCATGTGGACACCAGGCACTTTGTGAAATTTGCATTCACCGTCGAGCCGGAATATCCACCTGTATACCGTTCCACAACAAACCCGTACAGTGTGAATTACTATATGTAACCTGTCCTGTCTGTGATGATAGGATATCGGCCCAATCAACGGAGTAAATGGCTATATTTACTACAGATTCCAAAGGTTTTTTTTAAAAACCACCCATGTTTTCGAAAGAGAACTTCTAACAAAGCACAAAAAAATTAACACGAGAATCACAGCCCTGTGTTCGTTCAAATAAATTTTGCTCTCATACCGAGGTTTAAAAAATTTATAAAGTCCGTTTATACCCGCGGACTGTGTAAGATTAAATTAATTTAATAAATTCCCCACGCTTATGAAAATAAATTTTCCTCATACCGGGGTTTAAAAATTTTAAAGTCCGTTATACCCTCGGACTATGTAATATTAAATTAATTTGGGGGATAGAGAAAAAAGAAAAATAAATCCTATGTATATATAAAAGAGATTCGTTCTCACAAGAACGGTTGATAGTGGCCAGGGGTTGTATTTTTGGATGCTGTAGTTTGCTAAGAAAGAGGGAAATGTGGGACATCTGTGCTTTTAATTGATGTGCTCAAGTTAAAAAAGCTTCCTCTTTCGGAAGTATTTGGTTTGTTCTGAAAAGAACAGTTGGTTCAATTTGATATGGTGTTTTCTTCACCAGGGAGTTTGCCTGTCTACTCCCCGTACCCCAGGGAGTTTGTCTGTCTACTCCCCGTAGGCTTGCCGGCGCACAGTGAAGTGGCCCTCCGGCTGACGAGAGTATATTCGCCTCATCACCGGCCCGTCATCTTCATCCGATAAATCCTCTAATAGCTGGATGCCGGCCAGGAAATCGGCTGGAGCGATGGTAGGGTGGGGGTCGGCAAATTCCGGGGTAGGTAGATCCAGCAGCGGGAAGGGGGCCGGTGGCGATGCCGAGAAGGGCTGCTGGACCTGGAAATGTGGCGTGATGGTAGTGGTGACTGGCATCATCACTCGCGGGGTTGACAGGTCTTCGGGCTGTTGTTGTTGCAATGGCCGGACCACTAGTTCCGGAGGCGGGGTGGTGTGTCTTGCCTGGTTCATCACCCTTGATAAAAGGTGAAACCACCCCGCCTCATCTACTGTCGTCCGGACCGCGTTCAGCAGTGTTCTTACGTTCTGGGCCGTAGTGGGTTGGTTGGCGAGCACTTGCCCCAACAGCATGGCCTCCCAGCCCCGGAATTCTGTCTTCCAAAATCTTTTAATTTCTCTCATCATCTGGCGCTGTTTGTACCGAGTTAAATACGGGATATCCTCCTCCCCCTCCGCCTCTACCCATCGATTCATCCTTCGTCGGTCTCGTCTTGGCATCCTGTTGTTTTGTCTGTTGCTCATCTTTCTCTCTCTTGTGTTTTTCTCAGTGAAAAATTTTTATGGTAAAGTTATTCCAGAGGGGCGAGTATTTATGCACAACGCGCGGACGTGTGCGACAGCGGTCCCATTCTGTCAGCTCATGAAAAATTGACGTGTGTTTCTTTTATGGATTATAAACGCGTATCATTTTACAATCAGCATCACCCCCGTAGAATTTTTTAGTTCTAATTCTTCTCAGATAAATCAGGCAGTCGTATTAAAAATTTCAACCGTCTAGCCCTTGTTTACGTCATGTTTTTTAATTTTTTAGTGGGTTCTCGAGCCGGTACGAAAATACAGAAAACCCGGTCCATTAAAAATAAATTCATTTTCTGCATTAAAAATAGAGCCAGTCTAGCCCTGATTACCCGATACGCGTGCCCTGAAAATTCCAGTCCGTTTCCTTCGTAAGAAGTGTAGAAAAATGAATAAAACAGAGCCTTGGTTTACGGTGAAAAAACACAAGCGATGCAATTTTTCCAAAGTCACGCGCTGTGTAATCACAGCTCTAGTGGTTTCGTATTAATAATACTAGCGAACGTTAAAAAAAACGTGAACCACCGAGAAAGCGGTTAAGCCAGCTCTAGTGGTTTCGTATGAATAATTTCTCTAGCGGTCGCCAATATGGGGATCACTTATCATTCGATACGAGTGCCCTGAAAATTCCAGCGCGTTTCGATCTTGAGAACTGTAGAAAAAATGAAGAAAACAGGGCCTGGTTTACGGTGCGAAAAGCACATTTTACACGGTCCCGCTTGAATATTGAGGTCAAAAACAGAGTTGCGTCCCTGTTCATTATTTTGCTCAACCAAACTCCTCTCCTCATGTTTTTCCGTCGTTCAAAATGCCTTTTGTCACTGCAGAGTATCGCCCCCTTATCGCGTTTGGCACGTAAGAGTTATCCCTTTATTTTCTCCGGGTTTCACTCGCGCACAGCCCTATATATTGTTCTGATAATGTTCAGAACGTGATATTCTCGTCTACCAATGCATTAATTTTTATTTTTTTATCTTCGTATGAGTCCAGACTATTAATTGATGCACTCGGGAAGCGTTTAAAAAATTAATGGCAGTGTTAAATATTTTTCCGGGGTATTTTTTTTATTTTAACCCTACCTGGCAAAGCCCAGGCCAGATAGGGTTAACAATGAAAAAATTGAATCGCTCTATATACATGTGTGTCGGGCTAATATTTTTGTCATTCTTCAGTATGGCATCGCGGGGAAAGAGCTCGCCTTCTTTCAAGTGACGTCTAAGGTGATTCTTATTGTATATGAACATGAATTGGACCTTATCGAGGAACACCCGATCGAGGTGAAATTAACTTTAAGTCTGGCCGGGTGGACGCAATTGACACGTGTTTTACAAGGTAAAGAACCCGAAGTGGATTTTATGCCTGTCGGGGACGATGTGTACCTGCGGCGGACTAGAGAGAATTCATTTTTTCCCCGGTTAGAACAGTGTCGCGGAAGCGGAATTGTACTTTGGCCACCATTATGGGCGGCGATGAAAGCTATTATTTCCGAAGTGGACGATGTACTCTATCCGGAAAACCAATCGATCATTACCCGCACACTCACCCCGGGTTGTACCATAATAATATCCCCTGATTGCATCGATCTCATTGATGATGATTCGCGTTGCTGGTGCGTCCCAGAGCCCGCACGTATCACATTATGTCCCGAAGGCTGGACTACCTTAAAACGTGTGTTATTTGGTGATTTGGACGGAAATAGTATTTATCTGGATCACGATGTATACATTTTTCGGGGACCTTATTTTGCCCGATTGATCTCGCTCAAACGAGGCGGATTTACCTTAGATCCCGATCTGTGGACGGCTTTACAAAAAATAGTTCCCGTGGTGGATAAAGTATTCTCTGCACACGACCCGCCTCTCACAGAATAGAGCCTATAAATACCAGGGAAAGAGACAGAGTGTGTATCAGTTGGACATTGAGAGCAAGCATGTCGTTTCCACTACATGCCATCTTGCCTCTTACACACAGTGTACGGTTATACGTTTATGCAGATAAAGTCAAACTGGCGGAAGACCATCTAGCTATTTACTGGACACCGGCTGAAATGTTATGGACTCCAGTGACATTACAGCGTGATGGGTGGAATAAGTTAAAACGGGTATTGAGCGGGGAATTGGACGGAGAGCTCGTTCATCTGGATAATGCCATGTATGTGTATACCCTACCCAACGACCGTAAACGTGTAGGCCGGTACAAAGATAAGTGCAGTATCGGCCTAAAGCCTTCTGTGCGGGAAGCCTTGAAGAAAATAATGCCTATTGTCGATCAGTTAATGTCACCGGACGATCGAACCCCTGAACAATTATCGTGGGTTCGTGCTATAGAAGAGGCGTTCGCTGAACCGAATGAAAGACGACGTGAGCCAGAAGTTTGTGACTGTCAACCAGTTACTACTACAGACGGAAAAAAAATTATATGTAAAGAATGCACAGCGGCTAGAGAGTCAGTGTCACCCTATGAAGAGATCGATACGGTCGGAGCGAACGAAGTCCATGATGCGGCGGCGGCGGACGGGAAAAAAGGAGATTAACCAAGTATTATCTGATTTGTATTATAATCCAACGAGTGCAGCTGCCTATAGTGGTGTGGGAGCATTAACTCGAGCGGCCCAAGGGATCAGTCGAAGTGAAGTTCGAAACTGGTTAAAAACTCAGGACACCTACAGTTTGCATCGAGCTGCCCGACGTCATTTTCGTCGTAACCGGGTCATCGTAGGAGGGATCGATGCGCAATGGCAGTCGGATTTAGTGGACATGAGTCGATTTGCACCTGACAATAATGGAAATCGATACATATTGACGTGTATCGATATTCTATCCAAATATGCCTGGGTCCTACCCGTGCGTACCAAAACAGGAGAGAATCTCATAGCCGCGTTTCAGCAGATTTTCAAGACGGGGCGCAAACCACTTTATTTACAAACAGATGAAGGCACAGAATTTCTCAACCGACCCTTTCAAGCCTTTCTTAAGAAAAAGAAGGTATTTTTTTTCATACGTACAATGAGACGAAAGCATCGGTAGTGGAACGC